>JAOTRH010432311.1:0-34197 GCA_034768845.1 Heliamphora exappendiculata | reverse complement strand
CTTACTCTGGGCTTGTCTTTGCCACGACCACACAACGTCACGGGGATGGCCTTATCAAAGAGCAACCCGTGACACCGGGAAACGGGGTGTCACAATAATTGTAACCACCCAGATCGTAACAACCCGTGTTAGCAATTCAACCCAATCCCTGGTATTATCAATGGTTAGTTGATAAGATCTTAGGTCGCTAAAAGAATAGAATCCCTAACTCAACCCAAAATCTTAATTTGACTGAAAATTCTAAAAAAACCAAATTCTCAGAGGCAAAACCCTAATACTTAGAAAAGTCTCAGAACAGCTTAAATTAGGTAAATAACATAAAATATAAAATTAAAAATAAAAAATTCTCATAATTTGGGTAAAATGACTATTTTGCTCCTAGTACAACAAAAAGTTCTAAAAATTCAAAATTTGACACATGGACACCTAAAATCAGCTATTTATATACAATTAATTAATAAAAGACAAAATAACAATAAAAACTATAAAATTACCTTTGCATGGCCAGCCACCGAGAGAATTGTACTCAAAAAGCTACTTTTTTCCTTATTAAGCTTTAAAATGAGAAAAATATGTATAAATTAAGCATTTTTTTGGGCTACGTAAGTGGGGAATGGGGCCCCCTGGAGTTGAACCCTGGGTGATAGATATGGGGCCAGGCAGCTCAAGCCACTAAGCTAGCCACCACATCTTAAATTAAGCATTATTATGATCTAATACTTTTTATACAAGTAATATACATAATAATATAATAATATAGATCAATAAAAGCAAGCAAATAAATATTTAAAATCTCTACACAATAAATAAGTCAAAAAGTTAATTCTTGTCAAACTACCTTAAATTAACTTAAAAGCCTACACCTATTTAATTAATTTTTATAAAAATTATGATAAATCATGGGAAGACTAAATTAATTATAAAGAAATTAATATAATAGGTTTTAGTAGGTTTAGATACTAAAAAGATACATAAAATTAATATTTTATGTATTTTCTTTCATAAAATGCTACCAAAACTCAATTTAAACCCTAATTTAATACAAAAATCAGATTTGGTATGCCCCAAACCTGCCCTTAGCTGAAATCCACCTGCAAAGAATCTGAATTATAATTTCTAAAGAAGAGAAAACCTCTCATGCAACCTATAGGAATCAAGAAAAAAAAATTTAATTAAAGTTATATGCAATTATTATTCCTCTATTATAATTTCTGTATAAAAACACACCAAACACCCCATTTTTCCATGTACATTTCGGCTGAGAGAGGGTGAGAAAGAGACCACAAAAATATCCTAAGTGTTCTCAAGAAGAAGAAGGAAAGAAGAAGAAAGAAGGTGGAAAAGGAAGAAAAGTCTAAAGAAGCTACATTAAAGAGAAGTCCATACATCCTTTAACCTTTTGAGCATCGAATAAGGTAAGTAAATTTCCTAAAATCCTCTACCAATCTCTCATAAAATAGCACTCAATCCATCTCTATAATCAACCCTAACAATAAGAAAAAAGGATAAACTCAAAAAGGCATCGTAGGAGTAGATTGCGGATTGTTCGTGTAAGATTAAGCTTTGCCGTGCTTGCATGTGAATATTTTTGAGTTTTATGGCTTGAATATGTTCTGGAGTTTTGGTTTGAAGGAGTATAAGACATGCATGCAAAGAAAATACATCAAAAATTAACACAACATGAGCTAAGCTTTCAAAACCCTAAATAACCTGATTTTCTGGGCATACAAACATTCTGCCACGAACCTTAAAATAACATAACTAATTATAAGAAAATGATTTAAATGTGGTTTTTATGTCTAGACCTAGAAATTTAAGTTCTCTTTCATAAAAAATTAGTTTGAAGTGATTTCGTTCGGTAGAAATCTAGATACACCATTTTTTTCAAAGAGTGTTCGATTTTGACCACTCTGAGTTGCAGACCTAAAAACCTTTAGTTAGAGTGAGAACCTATCTGGGTGAAAACATAAAACCTGTAGATGATATGCTTATCTTACCGTCCACCAAAAATGAGCTAAACTTTAAGATTAAGTCTTGCATGTGCTTGCATGTGAATGTTTTTTACTTTTATGGCTTCAATATGTTTTGGTGTTTTGGTTTGAACGAGTATATGACATGCATGCAAAGAAAATACATAAAAAATTAATACAACATGAGCTAAGCTTTCAAAACCCTAAATAATTTGATTTTCTAGGCATAGAAACATACTGCCACGAACTTTAAAATATCATAACTAATAACAAAAAACTGATCTAAATGTAATTTTTATGTCCAGACCTAGATTTTTAAGTTCTATCTCATAAAATATTAGTTTGAAGTGATTTCGTTATGTAGAACTCCAGATACACCATTTTTTCCAAATAGTGTAAGATTTTAGTCACTCTGAGTTGCAGACCTAAATACCCTAAGTTAGAGTGAGAACCAAGCTTAGGTGAAAACATGCCACTTGTAGATGACATATTTATATTAGTGTCTACGAAAAATGAGCCAAACATATGAAGTCTTGATAAGTGAAAACACTTTCCAAAGTCACTGTTGAGATTCAGTAATTGACAGAGCTCTCTGTCACACATTTTTATGAGACCAAAACCCTAAGTTTTTAGTAGCCAAATCCATATGTGGTAAACAAAAAAATGTAGATAACAAATTATACTAAATAATGAGCAAAAATTAGCCCAAAATACCCTCGAATGGTACCTCAAAAGGTTTGAGAATGCTCTGTTGAAAACCTATTTTGTAGACCCTTTGTAGACTGACTGAACCCACTTTATATTTGGTCAAAAATACCTATTTGTTCCAAACAACTTGCCTTAGCACAAAACATGACACTTATAGGGAGATCTTTAACTAAAACCTCACCAAAAATCAAACCTATAGCACTTGAATTGATACCCAAAACCAAGGCCAATAGAGGCTTAAATTCGGCACTTTTCTCTATAAAGTGCTGAATGGTTTTCACTTAAATAAAATAAATGACAATTTTTTTCTAGGATCTGACCTTAGTGTTAAACATGAAAGTTGTAGTAAATATTTTTATCTAATTGGTGTTCAAAGATCAGAGATTAAATTCATGCCTAGGTACTTAAAAACACTGTTGTAACTTTTAATTTGGCAATTGAATACTTACTTAAATTTGGCTAAGTACTTGAGTGGCATGTTACTTTGTGAAACTAGAACATATGGACCTTACTTGATTCATGTGAGTAATTGGTTATGAAATTAATAATTTGATAATTAGAAATCATGCCGATAGGTTGGATTCATATCACTTGAATTATAGATTATGCTTCTTATAATTTTACTTTCTGTTTTAGCAAGTTGTACCCTATGCCATATCGTGTTTATATGCCATGCTATAATTAATTATACACGAGAAGCATATTTCACATCATGAGCATTCTTATATTGCATCTTGGGTTATCAGAGCCCCTTTTGTACCTATCATTGCTGGTTAGGTTATATGAAAATAATTCCTTTTGTGGTTTTGAATCTAAGGCGTCCATGGTTGCCAATGATTTGGAAAGTTGTTATTACGGTTTATTGTGAAAAAGGGGTAAGGCACCATAGGTTCATAAACACCCTACTGGAATTTCGCCAAAAACACCCCAAAAGCACTGTCCAATCGACTGACCTCACGATCCAGTCGACTGAACCATGATCTAGTCGACTGAACCCAAGCAAAAATAGATTCCGAACCACGATTTCAGCCTCCCAAACCTCGAATCAAAGCTTCTAAACTCCCATCCATCACCCTCGGACATACATACGCCCAAGCCTAACACCAAAACCTCGAAAGAAACACCCGAAACACGATTTCATCCAACCGAAAATGAAAAAATTGATTTTGAACTCCAAAACCCAACGTTTGAAACATAAAGTGATTTCATGCATTTTAAAAACGATAAAAGCACACATGATTACACGTAGCAGGGATCCTACCTCGTTAAGTTGAAAACTCGATGTCTCGATCTACATGTAAAACTAAACTTCACTGGAATGAAATTCTGTCTAGATGAACGCGTAGCCCACCGTCCCAATAGCAAGGATCCACTGTTGGATCGTCGAAAATTGAGCCTCTGACCCCTGAGAACTTCGAGAGAAGGCAGAGAGAAAAAGAAGGAAACTTAGCGGAGAAGTTTTAAAAATATCTTTTGAAAATATCTAACACCAGATATTTATAGGCCACGAAAATATCTTTTTCTTGTTTTTTGAAACCCGCACCACAACGGCCAATGGCCCATGGGGATCAACCCTGCAAGCGTATCTAAATCCGAACATGCATAAAAACGCATATAACATGCTGAAACAAAAATGAAAAACACGCGTCGAAAACATTGAAAAAGAAAATGGGTCAGGGTCTCACAACTCTACCCCCTTAAAGGAATTTCGTCCCCCAAAATCAACACAAGGTCAAAAAGAGACAAACTATCGATCACAATCGACACAAGCATAAGAGATGGTCAGCCGAACCATTCCTAGGATGTAGTCAAACAAGGTCAGGCATCCTAAACAACGGCCAACTATCTCAAAGATACGGGATCTATAACTCACCCTAACCTCACCCACCGCTGTCTCAACACAGCACAACACTGATAGAGTCCATTAGCAACCCCCAACAAATGAAATGAAGAAACTGGCCCAAAGTCTGCATATTCAGAAAGTACCTCTGCGCACTAGAGAAGTATCTATATCATCTAGCATAACCGGTGCCCTGGAAGAACTGGGAGCTGTAAGTGCATATGCTCGTCCCTGTGTCAGCCTGGTCTGTTCACCATAACCCGACATTATAGGCTGCCGCACCGACTGAATTGAAGCACCCCCACCTGCAATTCGGGACGTCTAAACTACAGGATGCTGCTGTTGATCCTATACAAATGAACCCTCTTGTGTGCCTACTGTGCTCAACGCACTCTCTCTCTGGGGACAGTTCCTGCAGAAATGTCCCGTTTGATCACAACTATAGTAAACCTGCAACTCCCTCCTCTGTGACTAATCTGGTACTGAACTCCGAGACTGCCTCAACTGTGGATCCCAAAACTGTCTTGGCTGTGGGCAATCTGGCACACGATGCCCTGGTTGTCCACACCGATAACATCTAACCTCCCTCTGCTCTGGCCTTCCCGACGAAGCCACCGGTAGTGATGGTGCAAAAAAATGCGGTGGTACTCCAGATGGATGAAAACTAACACTAGAGGACTTCTGCCTCTTATCTGAACGAGCACCTGTCTATGCCTCTGTCCCACCCTGTGGTGTCCTGGCCTCCTTGGAAGCTCGAATCTCAGCCAAGGTATTCTCAATCCTCGTTGTTGCCTCCATCAGCTCTGTAAACACACGCAGCCCCATGCTGGCCACTCTCTCTTATTTAGCGGGCCTCAAGCCCCGCTTAAACCATCTCGACCTAACCTCGTTAGTCACCACCAACTCCGGTGCAAAACGAGACAGGCTAGTAAACCGAGCCTCATACTGCATGACACCCATCGCTCCCTAGGTGAGAGTGTAGAACTCCTCTTTGTACAAGTCTCTAGATGAAGCAGGAAAATATTTCTCCAAAAAAACTCTAGCGAACACTGCCCATGTGACCCCCACAGTATTTCTGGCATACTTCCAACACTCGTGAGCAACACCCCTTAGCTGAAACATAGCAAAAGAAACCTGCAACTCATCCTCAGCTATCTGCAGCGTGTCAAGAATTTGAGCCACCAATTCCAGCCACCCTGTCGCAACAATGGGATCGGGATTTTCTACAAAGGTAGGTGGATCCATGCGTCTGAACACCCGTATCGCCATGGTAGCTCTCGCCTCAGGCACTCCCTCCTAGCGGCCTCAACCAACTGCCCTATGGAACCCACCAGCGCACGCAACAACTCTTCCGCGTTAATAGGTCCTTGGGGAGCATTTGTATCCCCAGCATCAGGGATAAAAACATCCCCTTGGCCAACACCACGGCCACGGCCTCGACCACAACCTCATCCTCTCAGTGCAGACATTATGTCTACATGAAATAAACACAAAGCATAAGATGCAACACATAGCATAGACGTAAGCATGCGAACACATAATCACATAGGTTCATGCTAAAAAAATCCACTTACCGCGGAGAATCGACAAGAATAATGCGTCAATCTGGATAACCTACTCAGATTCCCTATTAGAAATTACGTTAACTAAACACGTTTCTAACGTAGCTCCTAAGTTTGTTAATCTAAAAGCCCAAATGCAGGACTAATCACTTCTAAGGTTCCATGCTCACATATATATAACATTCACATATACCCTGCATGCTAACACATTCATGTTATCAAACATCTAAACACATGCAGTCAAGCACACGCAATCAACCTCACACGGTAATACACCATCTTCCCACGGCTCTAAGGTATTCGAACCCAGAGCTCTGATACCATTCAGTCACGCTCCAAACTCCGGGTCACGTGAAACACCCATAAACAACTAAATATAACACCTAACCCGAGAATACACTCTCAATATAAAACATACATGAATTGTATATAATCGCCAAAAGGCTTACATTACACGGTTCCAATACCAGAAAAAACATGTAATCATACATGATATGAAAAGAACAAAAAGGAAGACTATAACTCTTCCACCTCTCCAACAACCCCGGATCAACCTGCGTGGATGGTACCAAAAAAATAAAACGTGCAATATAAATAAAACATGCTCGGATAACGAGGTGCAATTATCAACTCACACGAGCCATAAAAAAAGTTTTACATCTGAACTCATACGAGCTCCAGATGAAGACATTATAAAATGGTTTTATACGAGGATTTCTAAGAACGTTAGGGAAAAACAGTTTTGAAAATGGTTTTGTATCACGACTCCTCAGAGCCTAGAAAATAACTTGGTACATAGATCTAGTACAATGCTTCACTAGTAAAGATAGGCTCCAACGAGCCACGACTCCCACGAGCACCACATACAACACAGAACTGACTCTCACAAGTCTTAAACAATCCTTACACAGAGATAAAGATCCCTACTCAAGTACACAGCCACGAGGTAAAACCGCATACCACGGGATAAAACCGCACGCCACGGGATAACACTGAACACTACGGGACAACACCGAACACTACGGGATAACACCGAATCACATATACATATACAAAACTAAAGCCTTAAATGCTTCAAGACCACATAGGACCACATAGGACCATATACCCATCCTACAACATGCATGAATAAAACTAATCATAGTTTTATAAGCACAGAAACACGTATAACCACGACATTCCACAAAACAACGCCACACATCCCGACACGACATCACGTGCCACACACCCGCTGTTCACTCACCCGAACGACCCGTCCACTCATTGGGACAACCAACGATGCAGAAAAGAAAAACCTACCTCGGAGACCAACACCTGAATCTCCCATAAAATGGTTTTCACCAGAAACCACCTTTAAAACAAACAACAGACCCACACGTCTCGCACATAACCACCACGCACACAACCGTGTCCCAACAACCCGCATCAAACCATGCCCGTCACCCCCGAGGATGACACCAAAACAAACACCCAAGGCCACGTCACGACCCCCGAAGCCACTACATAACCAACTAAACTCCAAAAAGAATCCAACAGTATTTTAGTCGACTAATCCCATATATCAATCAACTAAATACTGTTTGAAACCAATTGGAAATTAAGGAACCAACCACCAAACAACACAACACAACAGCTCAGAACCCAATCGACTAGACCCCATCTAGTCAACCCAAACACCTTACTGGAATCTTGCCAAAAATTCCCCAAAAGCATTGTCCAATCGACTGACCTCATGATCTAGTCTACTGAACCATGATCCAGTCGACTAAACCCAGGCAGAAACAGTTTTCGAACCACTATTTTAGCCTCCCAAACCTTGAATCAAAGCCTCTAAACTCCTATCTAACACCCTCGAACAAACATACACCCAAGCCTAACACCAAAATCTCGAAAGAAACACCCAAAATCCGAATTCATCCAACCAAAATCAACAAAAATGGTTTTAAACTCCAAAACCCAACATTTGAAACATAAAGCGATTTCATGCATTTTAAAAATGATAAAAGCACGCACGATTGCACATAGCACTCTTATAAGACATAAGAGTTTAGGATCTTAGGTCGTGAAGTTGAAAACTCGACGTGTCGATCCACATGAAAAACTGAACTTTGCTAGAATGAAATTCGGTCTAAATGAACGCATAGCCCCCCGTGCCATTAGTAGGGATTTGCTGTTGCATCGTAAAAAATTGAGCCCCGGGCCCCTGAAAAGTTAGCGAGAAGATAGAGAGAAAAAGGAGAAAACATAGTGGAGAAATTTTAAAAATATCTTTTGAAAATATCTAACGCCAGATATTTATATACCACGAAAATATCATTTTTTAACCCTCACCACAACGACCAATGGCCCCGAGGGACCAACCCCGCATGCATATCTAAACCCGAACATACATAAAAATGCATATAAACATGCTAAATCGAAAACGACAAACAGGCGTTGAAAAGGCCAAAAAAGAAAACAGGTCAGGGTCTCACACATCTGGTTGCTTCTCACCGGTCCTCTGGAGCTGGTACTTCCTTTCTTATGGTTCCATGTCTTCCTAGAGTCTGCCTGATGTATCTCGGCTAACAAGGCTGCACGTACTACCTGGGTATAGGTAGGAAGCTGTAAGCAGATCAACCTTGCTGAGATAGACGGCTCCAGTCCCCATTCGATCTTTTGCACCTTAGATTTTTCGCCTGGTACGATGGTCATGGAAAAATGGCTCAACTCCTCGAAATGGTTCACATACTGCGCCATTGTCATTGTCCCTTGCTTAAGCTCCAAAAATTCTCAGATCTGCCCATGACGGAAAGGGGCTAGGAAATATTTTTCCAAAAATCGATTTTTCAACTGCTCCCACATTAGGGTCGCTACTTCCTGGGTGTTGGTGACCATAGTCCACCATTGATCGGCTTTGCCTTCCAGTAGTTGGGCAGCTAAGGTCACTCGATCGATCTCATCCTTGACTCCCATTGAGTTGAATAGTTTCTTGATTGCTCTCAATCATTCCTCTACCTCTCTTGGCTATACTCCCCCTCGAAACATCGGGGCTCGCTGCCTTCCTAGTTCTGAGAGAAACTACGCTCGGTCACGTATATGTAGGCAGTTGATGCTGGCGGCCAATTCTCGTAGAACCTGAGCTAGTCCTAGTACCTCATTGTCAGTGGGTCCGTTTACTTGTTGGTGATTAGGTCTTCTACCCGCCATTGTAGAATAAAAGAAAAGGAGTGTTATGATTCTGAGAGTCATTCTAGTCCTTAATTATTTATTATGTTTTGGGAATTTGTAGAGTTAAGTTGAAGTTTATAGGACTACTAATAAAGATTTCAACATTAAAAGTTTGCATTTTATTTCAACTCATAGTCAGTACAAGTTTGTCAAGGTTCACACAGTACACAAATTAACAAGTTAAAGAGACAAAGTACAAGGCTATCGTGCTAGTATCTAAACGAACAATTGTGGATAAAAGTGGCAAACAATTGCTTCGCGTTCCCAGGTCGCCTCGGTGATGTTGTAGCAGCGCCATTGCACCTCGACGTGCCAGACGTTATTTGGCCCCATCTGTACTCTATTGGTTATGGAAGTCGGAGTCTCTCGATACGTCTCTGGGTTGTCAAAGTTAATGGTCGGGTCACGCGGATCAATATTTCCTCTCTCATCTATTGGCCTCTGATACTGCATTCATCTTATAGTCAACATGTCCCCCAGTTGTGTCTTAAATCCAGGAGAAAAGTCTAAGTGGTAGAGCCTTCGGCTGCATTTCTGGATCACGCATAAGGGTTCTATGTATCGCGGAAAAGCTTCTAGTTTTCTCCACATGCACATGTGTTTCGGGCAGATTCTGGCATACACCCGATCCCCCACATAGAAACCCTAAAACTCTGGGCAGCTGTAGTAGATGGCTGTATCCATAACCTCGTCTTCCTCGGACTCGGGCGGAGGTGCTTTAAACTGATCGTATGGGTAGTCAACCGCTACTTCTTCTTCTTCATTGTTGTCCTCGTCCTCTTCGCCATCGGCATCGAAATCTTCCTCGTTTGGTTCTTCATCTGCCTCCACCTCTTCACCTTCGTCTCTTGGGTTGGCCTGCCATTCCTCCGAAAAACCCATGCTAAAGGGACAGCGTCAATAGGTTCTTCCTCCTCCTAGGCTATCTCCTCCGGGTCCTCTTCTGGGTCTTCTTCCGGATCTGAGTCTTCAGGTTCCGGTGCTGCCCATGGTTCCCCTGCTGGTTCTGCATTGGACACCATCCTAAGAAGAAAAGATAAAGAAAATCCTAAGGTAAAGATTTTAAGTTGTTAAAATTTATAAGTGATAAATTATTAATATAGACATTATGCAAAGTTTCTACGGTACAAAACTCGCAATCTCCCACTTCCCAACGCTTGAAGGTTCATTAAACCTAGGCTTTGATACTAACCGTGACGCCCCATTTTTCGGGCACGTCGGGACATATGTAACTACAAATAAAAGAAATATTTTGTCATGACCCAACCCCGAGTCAAAACATGTAGGAAATATAACGCTTTTCAAACATAAACATCTGCGCTTCATATTCAAGTTAACAAGAGTGTTCCCTTCATTTAGGCATTTAAAAGATTCTAACTTCACAAAATCATTCAAGAATAGATAATATCACATGTTCAACTTTAAACTTTCACATTAATTGCATTCATCCAAGTTACTTCATGTACAAACATAACTCAAATACAATGAACATCCTACCTCAAGAATGGCCCACCGCCAAGAATCAAACCTCCAGCGAGTTCAAATCCACCAAAGCTCAAGTTTCGTGGCCACAGAGGAGCTTTCCACGAACATCCACGCTCTCCAAAGGTGGCTTGCTCAAGAAAATGGCAAGATCTAGGCCTTCACAGACAAGGAATTCCCCCAAGAACCCCCAAAGGCTAAGCCCAAGATCACTCCTAAGCATTAGAGAGAGAGGAGAGAGGAGAGAATGACAAAACCAACCCAAAAATTAAGATTTATAGCCTCTGCCCGTCACAGACCGCTCAAGCGGTCTCAGGATCGCTCGATCGGTCACCCGACTACACTTTGGGTCCAACTTTGAACGAGCATATATCCTTCAACCGAACTCCAAATAGGGTTGTTCTTATGCTCAAACTGAAGTCCTAGAAATCTACTTTCCAATGGTTCAAACCTCATACTAGAATTCATGTTGTACAAAAATTTATGACCAAAATTAGTGAAGGTATGTCACTTTCCTTCACACACTTTTCACATATTTTTGCCTGAACATCCATTAGAACCTCATACTTTTTCTTTAACATACCTTTCATGCTTACCCAAGCTCAAAACATCACCAAGCTCAAATTTTAATCCATCCTCCATCTACACTTAATGGGTCGGGGTTTCATAATTCTCCCCCCTTAAAAGAATTTTGTCCACGAAATTCAACACTAAATCTTAAGCCCAACACCATCTCATTAGCCATTGACAATCTCTGATGTGAACCCAACAACACTGCACAACTGCACAAATGCCCCAATTATCGAAACTCCAAGTCTGTCGTTACATAACATAAACACATTTTCAAAGAATAGGTTGCCACAAGGATTGCCCACACGCGCAAAGTTCCCATTGATAGTATTGTTATCCATCAATCATTAGATTAGAATAAGATCCAATTCATCCTACCAAAACCTTAATACCCAATCCTCACCAAATGCCATCCACTCCACTGATAAATGCGTAGCACGAGGCCATTCTACCTAAGAACTTGGTCCCAACTACTTTTTACTCCGGGAAATAGAAACTACTACTCTTGCTCTCACTGCCACATACTGGCTTAATCGCATCCCACTACGCTTACCCATGATCATCTTCAAATACACAACAACGAACTCTAATATTGATCACACAAATTCACATGTTCCCCACACAAACTTAATTCAAGTTCTGACGATCAACTGATGATCACCCACTTACAGAGAAAAGCTCACTTAATTTGTATGGAATAACCAAAAATGCATTTCATCTAAAGCTTCATCCACAATTCTCATCCTAGAGGAACATTAGGCCACTTGTCAACACAGTCATCTGATCCTAACGACTCACTTAGACCAGATATGCCATGCAAATATAACATCTTATAGGTACCCACTAACCCACTTAGACCCAATCATATCCCTCATGTGCGGCACGTTACTACACAACTCAACATCTCACCCTCAAATCACTGAGTTTAAATCTACAGATCAACTCGAAGTCAAACATGATCACCGTCATTCAGCGTCAACCCCGAACTCATAACTCAATCATCGCTCCCTTGAACCCACAATAGCAGATTACTCGAGCCCAAGACTTATTTGTCAAGTAGCCAACCAGAAAACTTCTTCTCGTACAAGACTCATTACGGTCCTTCCATTCCAAACTAAATCATCACGCCAGTTTCAACAGGCTATACCAACAAAGGTTTCTCAAACATCGACTCCTTCCTACCTCATATCATACCATATTATTGGAACCATAATCCAAATATACGGTTACGCCCAAAACATAGCACTTACCATAGTCGACAACCATTCCTTGACGTTAAGAACTCTAAGTAGTTCAAGCCCATAGAAAACATAAACTCAACTCAAAGTCTATTAGAAACCCATCAATTGAGTACCCCTCCCGCAAATTTCCAACAAACTTTTTATTCCACCAAGAGATAGAGGTGTAACCATACTCCATACTATCCAAAACAAGCTGCACACCACGGTTAATAATTCTTAGGCCTCCTTCGTGCACTCACATACACCATCAATCTTTACCCTATACAATGCATCCCATTGCATCAAGACATCACTTTGTAAGGTTGCTCTTCACCAACCTAGCTCTTACTAGGTAACTCACCGCCATGTCACAGCTTCGAACTTACTGTTTAAGAAACTCACATAGAAGATGCACGGCACTAGAAAAAGAAAACCCAATCCTAAGACCTTTTAGCCAAAGTTAGTAATAACTCCCACTCCCCAGACACATATCTATCGCAAACATCTTATCCCACTATTTCTCTCCTATCACTCCAGGCTACCCTAACCACAAGATTCACTACCGAACCATACGACTCCACACTTCATTCCCATAGGCAAGAACATACTCTCCTCTACACCTAAGATAAAATGCAAACAACCTCCAAACACATGCCTGAAAGGGAGAAATCCTTTATTGGAATCTTGTATGCTAAAACGAGCAAGGATATCATTGATATACTTTACTTATGATAAGCCCAACATCCTTTGTGTCTAATCTCGCATAAGCTTGATCCCAAGGATGTGACTGGCTTCTCCCAAGTCTTTCATATCGAACTGCCCAAATAACCATACATTAACTGTAAATAATGCCCCACATCATTTCTGATGAGTAAGATATCGTCTACAGAAAGTATTAAGAAGATCACCACGCTTCTGTCACGCTTCTTGTACACACAGGAATCATCCGGACTTTGATCAAAATTATAAGACTTTACAGCTTAATCAAACTGAGTGTTCCAAGACCTCGATGTCTGCTTAAGTTCATAAATAGATCTCTTAAGATTACACAATATGTGTTCTTAGCCCTTTACAATGAATTTCTCTGGTTGTATCATATAGATACATTCATCAAGACTTCCGTTAAGAAAAACTATCTCGACGTCAATTTGCCAGATTTCGTAATCAAAATGAGCGGCAATGGATAAGAGAATTCGAATAGACTTAAGCATGGCTACCAGCGAAAAGGATTTCTCATAATCAATCCCTTCTTTCTGAGTGAACCCTTTAACAACAAGCCTAACTTTGAAGGTTTCAACCTTCACGTTTACTCCTCTTTTTTTCTTGTAGATCCACTTGCATTTAATTGGTTTTATCCCTTCGGGTGATTTTATAAGTTCTCAGACTTGATTAGAATATATAGATTTTATCTCTGAATTCATAGCCCTTTACCAAAGATCTGCATCTTTATCTTGTAGTGCTTCATTGTTGTTACAAGGCTCGGTATCCAGTTTTGTTGGGATCTTATTAAATGACTCTCCCAAGAACATATACCAATCAGGTTGATGAAGAACCCTCCAATTACGACGAGGCACTACCTGTGCTTGTGTACTAGTAGTAACACGCTGTGCAGAATCTGAATCCTGTGCATTAGCACCCTGTTCTTGATTCGAACCTATCCCAATAATCCTCCTACTATAACGAGGTAATGGAATATCAGTGACTTGTGGTTCATCTTCCGTTCTACTGGCATTTCCTCTCAATTCTTCTAGAATAATATTACTTTTGGGCCTGTGATTCATAGTATAATCCTCTTTCAAGAATCAGGCATTGGTGCTAGCAATGGCCTTTTGATTCGGAGGATTATAAAACAGATCACCCTTCATTCCCTTGGGATACCCCACAAAGAAATAGACTTCCGTCCTCAGTTCTAACTTACCCGTGTTTCCTTTCAGCACATGTGCTGGACACTCTCAAATTCGAATGTGTTTTAGACTAAGCTTACGCCCGGACCAGAATTCTGTGGGAATAAAAGGTACTGACTTATAAGGTACTTTGTTCACAATGTAAGCCGCTGTCTCTAAAGCGAGTTCCCAAAACAAATCTTGTAAACCTAAATAACTCATCATTGACTATATCAACTCCATAAGAGTCTTGTTCCTTCTTTCTGCTACACCATTCTGCTTCGGAGTACTAGGCGCAGTCAACTGAGATATAATCCCCTCTGATGACAAGTAGTCCTTAAACACTCTAAAGAGGTATTCCCCACCACGGTCAGATCGTAGTGATTTGATACTTTTACCCAGACGCTTCTCTGCATAAGCCTTGAATTCTTTGAATTTCTCAAAATATTCAGACTTACAGTGCATCAGGTAAATGTATCCTTACCTTAAGTAGTCATCAATGAAACTGACGAAATACTCAAAGCCACCTCTAGCCCTGATTGTCATAGGACTACACACATCAGAATGAACCAGTTCCAACGGTTCTTTAGCTCTATAGCCTTCGACCGAAAAGGGCCTCTTGGTCATCTTACCCTCTAAGAAAGATTCACAGACTAGAAGTGCCTCCACTTTCAATGAACTCAAAGGTCCATCTGCTACCATTCTGTTTATTCTTTTTAGATTAATATGTTCTAAGCGTAAGTGACAAAAAAATATTTGGTTCATTAAAGAAGAAAACTTTCTCTTACATGGTAATATAGATGTATTATTCGTTTTAGTCAGTTGCAGTATAAGAGAGATTAGAGTAATAATATAAAGATCATCTATCAATGTATTAAAATAGATAATCTATTTATTATCCTTAATAACCATTGAATTGTTAAAATAAACAAATTATCCTTCTTTAGCCAATCTAGAAACGAAAATTAAGTTCTTTCTAATGGCAGGTACATAAAGGCAGTCTCTCAATATTAAAACCCAATCTCTACCAAAACTGAGAGTGACATCTTTTACTGCAACTTCTGTTACCTTAGAATTATTGCCTATATGTAGGTAAATCTTCCCATCACTAAGTTGTCAGGTTTTTTAGAACCCCTGCAATGAATTGCTGACATGATTAGTAGCTATCGTATCTACACACCAGGTACCAGTAAATAACACCGCTAAACATGTTTCCACAATAACTGAACATAAATTACCTTGTTTGTTCTGCCTTCTAAGAAATACTGGATATGGCTTTTTCTAGTGCCGGGTCTGGTTGTAGTGAAAACATTTGTCTTTCGACTTTTTTACACCAGTCTATGGCCCACTAACTACTCTGAAAACTATCTCCCTATTTCTGAATATTTTTCTTCTTCATACTTTTCGGCCCCAAGGAAGAATCTTTTTCAGAAACAAACACATTTTCTGGTATTAAAGGAATACCATTTGTAGTTAAAGCTATATCCATGTTACATTTTCAGTCAACAAAATTTGGTTCTATAAGTTTGTTTTTTTTTGAGTGTAGAAGCGAGTAGATTGAAATTCATTTTAATCCTGAGAATCACATAATTAAAAAAATTATTAATTATGATGAGAAAAATTTTGAATTTATTTCAATTAGGTTCCCTCTACCATTTTAAAATTAATTCGTCAGCAGTCTAATAACCTGAAAATAGCACGACTCATTGGGAGGACGTCTACTATCCTTCATAAGAGCAGACATGCCATTTCTTTTTAATTTGACTATCTAGACAGCTGATCATGCTAAGTAAAATTAAATTGCTGACATAGTTTCGGTCCAGTATATAATAGCAGTGACTCAGTTGGAAAGAATACAATTATATGCAGCTAAGTGTTAACCATCACCTAATTCCAAATTAATTGCAAATAAGTGTTAACCATCACCTAATCCCAAATTAATCGATTTGCAATGAATCATTCAGTTGGACAAGTGATCCACACTAACAATTATCCAGAATTATCCCTAAAAAAGGTCTGTACTGACGATACCACAATTAATCTATCTGTTGGGCAGGAAGGCCTTACTGCTGACAAGCAGGGTTTAATTGTATGACCTAAAGACAGGTGATGTAGACTGCGGGATTTATCTGTAAATAAATTTTCTCTTCTACTTAGATTTTTAAAATATTTTTTAGAGTTATAAAAATCTATTTAATTAAAATAAATTTATTAATTTCGAAAGTCACAAGATCTTAAAGAATTAAACATCTTTTTGTGTACACGATCCTAAAGATTTTGCTTTATCGAACTATCCTTTCGTGTTTAAATGCGTAACAAATAAAATTTAATAAATAAACAGTTTTTTCTTTAACTTTTCAACTATTGTAGTGATTAAAGATATTTATTTATTTTATTGGTCATTTCACATTTTTTGAAAAATAATAATTTATTTCAATCAAATATTTTTTTATTTAATTAATTCAAAATCCATAATTAATTCCCACATTTTTTCAAGATATCTAATTTTAAAAAATCAAATTAAACATGATATTTTGTAAAAAAATAAAATATCTAAAATTTTTTATTTAAAATTCATTAATTAAGAAAAAAACTTAATTTTATTTTCTATTACAAAATATTTTAATTAAAATCAAATATCCGAATTAATTAAATTAACATGATAAATAAAATTAATATTTATCATTTACGCAGTTAATATAAAAAAAATTAAATACAAAATAAATATAAATATCTCGATTTTATGATCGAATTGAAACTTTAATGAGTTTTAATATTCTTTTAAAAAATAAACTTTAAAAATTCAATCTGATTTAGCTTTTTGTGTCCAAGTAGCATCAAGTGACCTTGATTTTATATGATAAACCATAACCCCCCAAAAGCCGTCGACGCCATGAATAAAAATCAACTTTTCCAAACACTGCTGCTGGAAACCGCTTGAGACGCTTCTTAGGGGAAGGAAACCGTAGCTTGCTGGGCCTTGTTTGGGAAAAAATTGCTTTTTCAAATAAAAAGCCACCGAAACTGCCTCTGCTTGGGATTAGTTTAGAAACCGCTGCCCAGTAGGAAAACTGCTACTGGACGCCTCTTGCTTTTGATAAAAACACAGCTTTTAAATCAAAGACGCCCCAAGAATAGCGCCCTGTTTGGCGCTACAGCTGCTGCTCATAAAACACTGGCGCCTTGATGGAAAACTGGTTACGCTGTGTTCTGCGTTGCTTAAAAAAACTGCTTGCGCCTATGTCGTTTTGCTGAAAATAGCCTGCTATGGGACGCTACTATTTGAGTGAAACACAGCTTGCTTGGAAACAGTGCACCACTAGGACTTTACTTGGGAATTGCCGAAACAACACCGCGTTTGGAAACCGGCGGCTTGCTTTTTGTTTTGCTCCCAAATCCCATTTTTTAAACAGATCTTTTACTGTTGTTCGTCCTCCTTTTTTTATTATTACAAAAAATAAAACAATAGAAATCGAAGAATAACAATATTTACATTGATCCTATACCTCCGTAGAGTTCACAATCAATTTAAAAAATTTATTTATCATGGTTAATCCCCGTGATTAAAAATAATAATTAATCATTATCCACGCATTCAATCAAATATAAAAATAAATGATGATCATAAAATTAGAATTTAGAACGCCTGCAAAACAAAATTATCAACAGTTCTAAAACTACCTGGCCCCCGATAACCGTAAATCAAAAACAAAACGACTTTGATATCAATTTGTTGGAGGCAATACTGCAAAGATCATTGTTTTTGTAAACGATTTTCGGTAAAAAATTAACTGGACAGGAAAACACCGAAACAGGCTCCAGATAAAAATTTTGACGTCGAACGATCAAAAATAAACCTGTGTAACCAAAGTTAAATTAGAAGAATACATTTTCTCGATCTAGACTTCAACTACAATTTACTTATGAGTTGAAACTCCTGTCAGATCTTCTACTGTATTCCCTTACGCGATGCTCGAACGTAGTGTGTGCTACAAATTATCGAGAACTTGTACCGGTAGAACCTAGATATATTTTAGTCTTTGAAAAATAAAATATGATATATCTGATATATGATATATGATCTATCAATTACAAACTGGTTCAGCCTACCCGCGTATATACAGAGCTACAGTAGGGATCTAAAAAGTAATTATGAGTAAGACTTCCAGTGAATCACAGATACCTACAAGCGGTTTTTACAATTATGAAAAGACGTAGCGATTTCTGCAATTTTTATAAAACACTGAATTACAGTTCACACCACTAAAGAACTATAATTGTACTCTGAGCCATAATCTCAAGATCTTCTTGCATTGAGCTCCTGTTATTAAATGCTTACCATTTTTGCCCATGTTAAGATTCCGGATACCTGTGAATTAAATGTAATTACTGACAATTTAATTTAATTGACATCTTGATATTTCTTAAGACCTTCCGCTTAACTTATTTGACCGCCGGATAATTAAATTCACCGGCAGGGTTTAGCCCGGTTAAAACTTATAAGCATCCTTAAGAGGGTATCATCAATCCCGATCTTTGGGACGTGAATTTCGTTAAAAATTAATATTTTTTTTATAAATAATACCGTTATCCAACTCACCGGGAATATAGACCCATATAAGAACACACCCTCTAATGAATCAAAATAATGAATATAAATATACGCAAATCAGTACTTATTTTAGGATTAAGAGGATCAGTACTATTCATAATAGTCTTGGGATGTAAATTAATTTATATAGTCAGTATAAAATTAATTACCCCAAATGTCTCGTTCAATACACACAAAGTGTATTGGCACAGAGCGTCGAAATAATAGACGACGCTATTATCTATTTTTCGTAACCAAGATAGACTTACTAAAACTCTATACCACAGTCGTACCGATGGTATGTCTATTTTCATCTAAAATGTGAATATAAAATTTATATTTTGCAAGAACCTAAAATATGGTCTTCTGTGTGTAAGTCATACTCTACACACCATATTAAATACTATACAGAATATCGAACATTCATGCATATCAAAGAAATGATATACATACATTACTCATAAAGATTATCATAAAATAAAAAAATTAATAAAATTAAATACTAAAATCATAATTTTCAGTATACCAACCCTAACAACACCACCACTTCTAGACTTTAAGCCAAATATCGACCACAACCATCATCCTCTTAAGGGATATCTGCCCATCCACACGTCGTCTTAAGATGACCGAGTCAGCCGCATTGGCAATACTTACCACATGCCCTTCAAATCTCACATACTCACACATATTCTTACCCTACACCATATGTCTCACAGCTCTTCATCTAGAAAATGATAACCCATGTCACAAAACTCTATTCCGTGAAACTTTTTAAACAACCTCGAATCGTCATTCACTACATTACAACCATTATCAATAAACATTTCTCCATACATACATGTATATCACTCGCGAATCTCGTCGGTCATCTTTCTAAGAAACTCGTCGGTCATCCACGAACTTTTAAAACTATATGGCATAACGATAGCTACTAACAACACCCCACAAGGTAAGGGACACCTCAAATACAGTCTAAGCTCAAACTTTCTAACACACATTAGGCTAGAGATTATTATGCTCCCGTCCACTATGCTCCCGTCCATACACAATCTCAAGGCACATGACTCATGACATAGCACGACTCATGATGTACATAATCCTCAACACAACTAAAATCACACCTCATATCCAACCACAACAAATAACCTTTAGAAGGTTTTAAACGCCCTACCACGCTCATTCATCAAGCTAATAGTGGCACAACACACAACGGGCACTACTACAGCCACCCCAATTCAGAAAGACATAACATACACTAAATAATCAGTCCTCATCTTACAAGCTTACACCTACCGCAATCACTGACCACCAGGTCACACTCTTAAATCACACATCATCATCTGGACCACACTCGTCATATTCCCGCGAGCAAAACTCTTATAACAAGGCTATCAGAACTCTAACTAAGTTAAACTCAACTTAACCTTATAAGACAAAGCTACACACTACCCGCCACCTAACCACATCACATCAACACATATTCACAGACAGAGGGGAAGCCTTAGAGTAACGCAACAATTCGGGTAACTAATTCAAATTTCTCAAAGAAAGAACTTCGGCCAAATGCTTTTATATTTTGAACCCCAAAGTAGTTGATCGGATGCCAATCAACATGCCACATCATCCTAAGACTTAACCTCCAGGCTCATATAGACACATAACATGCGCAAATAATTCAATCGCAAACCCATGCAAGCACACAGTTCATGCCGTGTAGTAGTGCCTAATCTCATCAAACAACTCACATACGAAGGTTATTATTACTTCCCATGGCTCCTAGGTATTCAAATCTAGAGCTCTGATACCATTTGTCACGACCCAACCCCGAGTCAAAACACAAAGGAAATATAACCCATTTCAAACATAAACATTTGCCCTACATAATCAAGTTAACAAGAGTGTTCCCTTCATTTAGGCATTTAAAAGATTCCAACTTTACAAAACCATTCAAGAATATATAACATCATATGTTCAACTTTAAACTCTTATATTAATTACATTCATCCAAGTTACTTTATGTACAAACATAACTCAAATACAATGAAAATAAATCTTTCCTCTAGCCTTCCCCAACATGAATCCTTTTAGCCTTTCTCAGATATTCAACATGAGCTGAAACTCGTAGGATAAAGACTAACTCTATGCTGAGCATGATTTGTGAGGTGTGATGGGTGCAACCGAGGTAAAATGCAAGTTTCAATCAATTCGTTATTTATTCCCACGCACATACTGACGCACGCCAAGTTGTTCATTCATTAAGCATTTTTCAAAATATTCATTTCTTTCACATTTATTCTCGTTACCTAATTTTTCACAAAAATCGAATCACATTTTTATTACCCGATTTATCACAAAATCGTATCACAACAATGAACCGGCGTCGGGCGTAACTTATAGAAACCCCTCCCTATTAATTCTCAATAGGCTACGCGAAACTATTGGGTAATAGATAGCTCTATAACTCACTACGACGTAACACCACATTTTGAAACTAACCTGTGGGCATGTGGTCCCCAACTTGCGTAAGTTTTTGATCTTTCACCGCGGCCCCTCTAGCCCAACTTAATCCACATCAATCCATATGGTTCATTATCCATGATACTATCATTTTTCAAAAAAAAAAAACCCAGGAGTCTAACCCCACAACCGGTTCCTCTCCCAATCACTTTCAAATATTCTCATTTTGATTCATATTTCAAATTTTCTGCTTTATTGTCAAATCACATTCCATTCGAGTATTCAAATTTTTTTTCATATCTCATGCATCATGCATCATCACTTCAATATGTAAGTTTTCACAATTCTCATATTATTGAGCAACTTCATAACGCATCAACACAAGATTAGATTCAATAGTAATCATATTATTTGAAAAAGAAGCACCCATCATAAATATGTACAAATAAATTTAAAACCCATTTATTCTTTCCCAAGAACTTGAAATTTTATGTTATAATATGATCATGCCAACCCACAACCCTTAAACAACCCACTTGACAACCCAAACCCGCCAGAGTTTATTTTATTATTATTATTAATTAGTTTTTATTTTAAAGAAAAATAAGCAACAAGTTCAAAACCTTTCAAAGGGCCCAACCAAGAGTTTAATTAATATAAAAGAGTATGTGGTGGCTAGATCTTGTGGCCGGAGCTACCTTTGCCTTGCATACCCCTAGGGTTCGAACCCTGGGGTCTCCATCCCCCCTTCCCCATTTAGCTACCAAAAAAAAATGTATTCTAAAAAACTAGGGCCAAGGTACCCAAGATCCAAACGTTTAAACAAAACATCAAAAAAAAAAAAAAGCCCAAAGTGCTCGATCGGTGACGTGACCGCTAGAGCAGTCTCTCACCAGCACCAAAGAACAAAGAGTACCAAAAGACCGCTCGAGAAACTGCTCGAGCGGTCTATCGATCAGTCGTGCTCCTGATTCTTTTTCAAGCAAAAATCTAATTTTCAGTACTTAAAAGAATTTTCACACCTTTTAACATGTTTTGGGCCAAGAATTTTAACTTCTAAAAGGAGGAACAAATCATATTAAAATCTCCTTCGAGGCATAAAAGTTTAAGTGAAATAAAATAACCAATAGAAGACCCTTTTTGTACAATAAATTCTTTAAAAAAACAAGGTTAACTATTTCCTTAAAACCCCACAGTTCTCAAATAACTCTAAAATCTTACATTTTGTGAGATTTCCAACATAATTTCATTTTGTATCCCATTACATTTTTTTTGGTTAGTTAAGTGGGGAAGGAGGAGACCCCGAAATCTGAACCCTAGGGGTATGTGGGGCAAGGGCTGCTCTAACCATTGGAGCTGCACCACCACATATCCCATTACATTTCTCAATCAATAATTCAAATACTTCAATTCTTTGCAATTTTCATAAATGTAACAAAACTCCTTCATTTTGATTTTTATTCATTTTCAAAAATAATACTTCCCAAATGCCCAACATAGGATCCACACAACTCAATTTTCTCCAAATACCCATACTCAAGTCTTAGTTTTATACACACAATATTATAGGGTTTTCTCTATTGAAAATAATCAACACAAATCATAATCAAACTACAAGAGAGAGTCTAGATCCTATCTCAAGAACGTCCCACCACCAACAATCAAACCTCCCGCGAGCTCAAATCCACCAAAGTTCAAGTCGTGTGGCCACGGAGGAGCTTTCCACGATCATCCACACTCTCCAAAGGTGGCTCGCTCAGGAAAACAACAAGATCTCAGCCTTCATGGACATGGAATTCCCCAAAGAACCCCCAAAGGCTAAACCGTAGATCACTCCTAAGCATTAAAGAGCGGGAAGAGATGAGAGAATGACAAAACCAACCCAAAAACTGAGATTTATAACCTCTGCCCGTCACAGACCACTTGACCGCTCGATCGATCTCCGCGACTGCACTTTGGGTCCGACTTTCCTTCACACACCTTTCACATATTTTTATTCAAACATCCATTAGAACCTTATATTTTTCCTCTAACATACCTTTCATGCGTACCCAAGCTAAAAACATCACCAAGCTCAAATTTTAATCCATCATCCATCTACACTTAACGGGTCGGGGTCTCACATATTCTAGCTGAGCATTCATATTACATATGATAATTACTACATCATTAACGGTTCAAAATTTGTCCAAAGTACTTAATGATTACAGTCATCCAGAAAACTTAACAAAAGTTATATTATGTCCGTGAAAGATCGTACAAAAAGATAAAAAAATAAATGTCCTACATCTTCAAGAGGCAAAGTTAGGATCTGCTGGCTCTTGCCACTCTCTCTCTTTCCCAAAATCTTCTTCTCCGACGAACCCGCCTTCTTCGAATGGTCCTTCTTCTTCACCTGTGGCACGAATGCCATGAGCCAGAGTCCAAAAGCAAATTTCCTAAACCGTCTAACAAGCTCATAATAAAATATTCTACAATGCATATCGTATTGTACCCAATATAAATTTAAGGGCAAAGAAATAGACAATTTATCATTTTCAACAGGGTAATCACATATAACAATAGTGGTGTGAGTGCGTGATGCAGATGAATGCAATGTAGTAGCCCAACCTGACATATTTCTAGGATAATATCATGAATTCCATGCTGAGAATTACATAGTAGACTTGATGGCGCATTGATCACATAACCTATCCTCACCTCATTGTGAAAGGTAAACGCTCGCCTTGGCTACATGCCTCAGCCGTTTTACACGATGGCAACGGCGTGGGGGTGGGCCAACCAATTTTTTTCATCTTTTTCTTGGCCAACTGATCCTACATTAAGGACCAGGATGCTCGTTAGGCATCAACCTAAAGTCTAATTAAAACTACTGACAAATCCATGTTGCCTAATTCACCTTTTTTAATAAATAATATTTCAATTTAATTTCAAATATGGAAACCAGGGACGCCCTAGATCAAAACCATAGAAAGAACAATTTTCATATAACCTAATTCCCAATAAAGGATACAAAAGTGATTTCGATAATCCAAGATGCAATACATGAATGCTCATAATGTGAGATATGCTTCTAGTGTACAATTAATTATAACATGGCATGTAAGTATGGTATGGTACAATCTACGAAAGCATAGAGTACAAGCGTGTAAAGCATAAATCATGACTTATGTGACATAGGATCGAACTATCGACATGGGTTCATTTATTCAAAATCATTATTTTTCATACACCAATTATTTACAAAGTTCATATAAAGTCCATAAATTTAAGTTTTACAAAATAACGCACCATTCGTACACTTAGCTAAGTTTAGGTAAAAGTTTAATTGCTAAATTTAAAGTTGCGATAGTGTTTTGAAGTACTTAAGCATTGATTTAATTTCTAAAATTTGAACACCAATTAGATAAAAATATTTTCTACAACTTTCATATTTAGTACTAAGGTTAGATCATAGGGTGAAAAGGTAATTTGATTTAATTTAGGAAAAATCATTCAGCACTTTACAAAGAAAATTGCAGAATTTAGGTCTCTGTTGGCCACGGTTTTGGGGAAACAATTCAAGGGCTATGTCTCTGCTTGCTGGTGAGGTTTTAGTTTAAGGTGTTCCCTACAAGTTTCATGTTTTGTGCTATGGAAAGTTGTTTGGAAAACGATTGAGATTTTGGAAAATTTATAAAAAGAGTTCATTCAGTCTAAAAAAGTTCTGCAGAATGGGTTTTTAACAGAGAATACTCAAAATCTTTTAGGTAACATCCGAGGGTATTTTAGACTGATTTTTTCTCAGTACTTAGTTTATATATGTTATCTACATTTTGCATGTTTACCACTTTTGGATTTAGCTTCTAAAAACTTAAATTTTTGGTCTAAAAGAAATGTGTGATAAAGAGGTCTGTCAATCACTGAATCTTAACAGTGATTTTGGGAAATATTTTGACTTACCAAAACTTCTTATTTTTTGGCTGACAGCAAGATAAATTTGTCCTCTACAAGTCTTATGTTTTGACCCAAGCTCGATTCTTACTCTAACTTAGGATGTTTAGGTCTGATACTTAGAGTGGTCAAAATCTAACACTCTTTGAAAACAATAGTATATCTGGAGTTCTAATCAACGAAATCACTTAAAACTAATTTTTTATAAATGATAACTTGAAAATCTAGGTCTGTACATAAAAAGCAAGTTTAGATCATTTTTCTACAATTAGTTATGATATTTTAAAGTTCGTACTAGAATGTCGGTAAGCCCAGAAAATTAGGTTAATTAGGGTTTCTAAAAACGTCATTTTTGATGTATTTGTTTTGCATGCATGTCATAAACTCATATCAACCAAAACTCCAGAACATATTTAAGTCATAAAACTCAAAAATATACACATGCAATGTGACACTCTGACCCGTTTTATTTTTCGGTGTTTTTGACGCGCGTTTAGCGTTTTTTCTTTTGTATGTTTAAATGCGTTTTGATACATGATCGGGGTTAGATATGCATACGGGGTTGGTTCCTAGGGTCGTGGGGCATTACAGTGCGAATTTCAAAAATTTGAAAAAAAAGATATTTTGGCAGCCTATAAATATCTGGAGTTAGATATTTTCAGAAGATATTTTCAAAACTTTTTCAGTAAGTTTTTATTTTCACTCTGCCTTCTCTCTAACTTCTCGAGGGCCTGGGGCTCGATTTTCAACGATCTAACATTGGATCATTGCTATTGGGGTCGTGGTCTATGCATCCATCTGGATAGAATTTCATTCTAGTGAAGCTCAGTTTTGCATGTGCTTCGAGGCGTCGAGTTTTTAACTCACCAAGGTAGGATCCTAGACTCTTATGTCTTATAAGAGTGCTACGTATAATCGGGTGTGTTTTTAATAGTTAGATTGCTGTAGATCTGAGTTTGTTTCAAGTTGGATTTTGGGTTTAAAAATCAATTTTTGGCAATTTCGATGGTTGAAATCGGGTGTCGAGTGTTTTTTGCGTGGTTTTGGTGTTAGACTTGGGCGTGTGGATATCTGATGGTGTTATATGGGAGTTTTGAGGCGTTGATTTGAGGTTTTGGAGGTTAAAATCGTGGCTTAAAGATAATTTTCGAGGGAGGTTAGTTGACTGGATCTTGATGATCAGTAGACTAGATCTTAGTTCTTGGGGTTCAGTCGACTGGACCTTGTAGGTCAGTCAACTGAAATGTTTATGGTTTGGGTTTTTGGCTTTCCCGAGAGTTTTTAGCCAACTGGGGGCTGAGGACCAGTCGACTGAGGTGGGCTTGGTGTTTTGATGGTTTTGGTTAGGTTCTTGGTTTTCGATTGATTTCTAACGGTATTCAGTTGATTAGTTATGGGATTAGTTAATTGAAATACTGTTGAATTCCTTTTGGGGTTCGGTTGGTTACATGGTGGTTTTGGAGGTCGTGTCGTGGCCTCGGGTGTTTGTTTAGGTGCAGTCCTCAGGGGTGACGTGCATGGCTAGATGTGGGTTGTTGGCGCACAGTTGTGTGCGTCGTGGTTGGATGTAGGGCGTGTTTGAGCTTGTGGCACCTTTGAGGAAAAAGGTGATTATTTGTGACCTCGTGGTTTGAGGGGTTTAGCGTTGGCCTTCAGGTTAGGCTTTGTTTTATGGGTTATTAGATGTCCCTGTGAGTGGGTGTCGATTTGTTTTGACGGGTGGTGTCATAATTTATTGCTATACATGGTTATGTGCATTTATAACTGTATATTTATGTACAGATTATATAATTGGATTACATAGTTTTGGTATCGTTACGTGTACCGTGATTGGATGCTTTAAAACTCAGAAGTTTTATAGGCATGGTTATGTGGAATATGAGGAACGGATGCATGTGATGCATGTTGCACGGGTTGTAGGTGCGGTGTGAGTCACGTGCGTAGCATGTGACGTGATTTGTGTAACGTAGTGGTAGTACGTGGCTTTATGCATTTGAACCCTGGTTTAGTATGTAATTTTTATTTGGTGTTATCCCGTAGTATTCAATTTTACCCTATAGTGTTCAGTTTTATCCTGTAATATGTGGTCTTATCTCGTGGTGTGCCGTCTTATCCTGCGGTATACGGTCTTATCTCGTGGTTTACAGTTTTAACCCGTGGTATAATCCTGTGATCGGCGGTTTCATCCCGTGGCTTACTGTAAAGTTTACAGTTTTACCCCATGGTTTGATTTGTGGTTTTACCCCGTGGTCTATAGTTTTACCCTAAAAATGTGCGATTCTGTACAGATCTTTATCTCAGTGTTAGGACTGTGGTTACGGCTTGTGAGCGCCAATTTTATGCATCTGTACTGCATTTTGTTGGAGTTGTGGTCTCTCGGTTTGAGAGGGTACATGAATTTCATGAACTGCATTGTGGGACGGATAAAACTAATTTCAAATTATTTTTAAGAGTCGTGTAAATCGCAATTTAAAAACCCTTTTTTAACTATTTCAGGGCTCCTATGAGTGAGTCAAAAGATGAATTGTATCCTCGCTTTCCCATTTGCATGTGAAAATTGTTTTAAAGGCTTGAAAGAGAGTCTAAAACTACACCTCGTTTTCCTAGCATGCTTAGCTTATATTGCATGTGTTGTCTTGTATCTGCTGAGCTTTGGTTCACGTTGTGGGATTTGATTTTCTTTTTAGATACCGGTCACGTAGGTTGATCTGGGTTGGCTGGAGAGGTGTAAGAGCTGTAGTCTTCCTTTTTATTCTTTCTATTACATGTATGTTGTAACATGTTTTTCCGGTGTTGAAACCGTGTAATGTATGCCGTTTGACAATTATATACAATGCATGTATAATTTAATTTGAGAGTGTATTCTCGGATTGGTTGTTTGTGGGTGTTTCACGTGACCCAGAGTTTGGGGTGTGACATGCAAGCACATGCAAAGTTTGATCATGCATAAACACTCCATAAACTACCACTACAACGCCTTTTTGAATTATTTCTTGTTTCTTATTTTTAGGGTTCATTATAGAGATGGATTGAAGGCTATTTTATGAGAAGATATCATAAGATTTTAGGAAGTTTTCTTACCTCTTTTGATGCTTAAAAGGTTGAAGAGGAATGGGACTTAGCGTTGTTGCCTCTTTCTTAATCCTCTCCTCCTTCCTCTTTCCTCCTCCTTTCTTCTTCTCTTCTCCTTTGAGAACACTTAGAAAGTTTTTGTGGTCTCTCTCTCTCACACTCTCAGCCAAAATGTATGTAGAGAAGAATAGGGTTTATGTCTTGTTTTTATAGAAATATTGTAATGGATGATTAATTATTACATAAATTTAAAATTTGAATTTTTCTTGGTCCTTATTTGTTGCATGGGAGGTGAACAAGACAACAGGGTCTTGTCATCAGCCACCTCTGGGCACCACCGGGTCAACCTATATGACCACGCTTACCTGGAAAAGGTTTTACAGTAAAATCCCACACCGTGAGTCGAAGCCCAATAGAAACAGACTATATAGCTGTAAAGCAGGATATACAATCACAGGCATACAGGCTCAACTACAGGAGCTAAAAAGGTTTTCCCAACCCAAAATCACAAGTTTTCCATCAGGCCAACGTGAGCCTCAAAACGGTTTTAATTCATAAAATCTCACCTTTTCACTCTCAAAACCATACATATCAACAATGCAAATAACGTTTTCACAGTTAATGAAAAGCAGTAACCAAAACGTTAGTTTCCACTCGAATCACACACCGAGGAAAGAAAAAAGATATTTTTCACTCGGAACACACACAGTCGAGGAAAATAAAATAGTAAGCTGTAGTAAAATAGTATGATCCACTCGGGCTACACCACCGAGCAGAAAGATACAACAAAATCCACCCAGAAAATGCAGCCAAGGATAAAGTAAATGATTCTTATGTACCGACTCCATCACCAAGGGACAGAGGTAGCAACTACAGATTTCTGTCCGTTTACCCAATCCCTATACGTCATAGGACCGGTTGAGTAAATGCATGTTCTATACGAAGTCACCACAACATAACCACTCAATTTACGGGCCTAAAACCTGAGGGTACAGAGCACCCAACTGCTTAATTTACGGGGACTAACCTGAAGGTACAAAGCACCTACTCTGCGCACGTTTCCAGACTTACACCGGGGGTAGCTTGTGCCACATACCCGCTATCCTGATACATCTAGAGAATTATTTCACAAAATCAAAACGTTTTCACATTTATACATTAAACATGTATAAAGATCCATCCATCAACATGAAGAGCAAACAAACATAGATCCATCCATCAACATGAAGAGCAAACAAACATAGATCCATCCATCAACAAGGAGATCAAACCAAATATTTTTAAAAAAAGTTTTTCTCCGTTTTCAAAAAAATGTTTCCAAAACTGAGACTCAACCCCAAGAGTTAGCTTCAAACCTCCAAAACGTGATTTGTCGAGATTGTTCACAAAATCACCATTTTTCACCATTTTTAAGAACACCATTTGAAAACCAGAGATATCCACAATTCATATGATGAAGTAAACTAAGAAAAGCACAAAACATGCTTTTATCCAAGCAAACAAGGTTTGAACAAAAAACATGATATATAAGCATTTCAACTGGGGAAAAAGCATACAACTGCATGTAGCGTAATTGGCCAACCGTCACTATCATGTCCCGACACCCGGGTCACGAGAAACACCCACAAACAAACTCCCAATGAATAAGATATTTGATAAAAAGTTCCACAAAGGATGAAAAACAACCAATCCCAAGCATTTGGCCAAAAACGGATGAAAAACGGTTAAGAGATTTTGACATACTGTCACTCTTTTGATCATAACTTCTTCTAGAAAAAGAATTTTATTGTGAGAGAGGTGTCATTGGAAAGAAGACTTCTGAGGCTTCAAATTGAGTACAAAAACAACCCAATTCTAAGTCCGAATGAGGGCGATATCATCAAAACAAGAAGGCCCTACGCAGCTAGTCGGATCGAGCGAACGTCGGGCGCTCGAGCAAGCTACCACCCGAGAAAAACCCATATTTTTCCTGTTTTTGATTTCCAAGCCCCCAAACTTTCAAGCACTCATAAACCACCATCACAACCTCAAATTAAAGCCTCCAAACACCTTTTTCACACCATTGGATATACCTAAACTCGAAACTACCACAGAACCTCGAAAGACACAGTTCAAAACCCATTTTCATCCAATCGAAATCAACACAAACGCCTTTTTGAACCAAAATCCGATTTAACGAAACATAAATCAGTTGTCCATGCATTTTAAACCGGTCAAAATACCTATAATTGCACGTAGTAACCTTTAACAAGAATAGAGTCTAGAATCCCACCTCGTTGAGTCAAAAACTCAACGCCTCGATCTACGTGCAAAAATGAACTTCGTCAGAATAAAATTTTATCCAAATGAAAGCATAGCCCACCACGAGGTTACTAAGGATCTGCTGTCTAATCATCGAAAATTAAGCCTCGAGCCCCCGAGAAGTTAGTGAGAAGGCAGAGCGTTTGGTTTGGAAAAAGAAAACTTAGCATGTAATTTATGAAAATATCTTTAGAAAATATCTAATTCCATATATTTATAGGCCATGAAAATATCTTTTCTTTAAAAATAATTTGCACCACAACGCCCAACAGCCCCGGGGACCAACCCCACAAAATGTCTGAACCCGAACATGCATAAAAACCATGCATTTGTAGAATCTCACGCCAGGTCTCCCTCGCTCGAGCGCCCAACCACTGCTCGAGCAGACCGCTGCCGACATACTCCTCTGCCATACCATCGCTCTAGCGGACAACCACTGCTCGACCGATCACCATCCAGACCCACTCTGCCACCAGCCCGCTCGAGCGCACTTCCATTGCTCGAGCGGTCAACGTTGGGAGAAAAACTAAACCAAGGAAGCAGACCAAACTTTAATCCATACTCCCATGAACACTTAGACCATTTTCGAAAAAAAGAAACGGGTCAGGAGCTCACAAGCCTCTCCTGAGAACGTACAATTCTCAAGCAATCCAATCCTTGTAGGCGGATTAGCCTATTTTGAGAAACACCTATCTCAAATACAATATAACAACAAGAAGTAGTACAAGAGAATGCTCCTATAACGGCAGATGAGTACAAACAATGAACGCTCTGACTCACTTCTCAACGGAATATGACTATGAAGCTCAAGGAGAAAACAAATGATCTTTTCTCTAAAAAAAAATATGAATAAAAAACTCAAGAATTTGAAACACTAAGAGAGTGTATATGAGAGAATGATTGAGAGGCTTCGAATGAATAAAACAAGAGCTCAAGGGCTCTATTTATAGGCCTCAAAATCAGACTAGCCGTTGGGCTAAATATAGTAAGTTGAAACTAGCCGCTTTCAGCAAAAATTTGAATTTTAACTTGTTCGGTCGACTAGACAGACTAGTTCGGTCAACTGGACAGTACTTCAATCGACTGGACCTCAAGGGTCAGTCGACTGAACTGGTTTAGATTTGATAATTAATTTTTCGCAATTCAGTCAGCCGCCTAGATATAAAGCCTCAGTCGACTGGATCATTAAAAATCCAAATTTTTATTTTTCCAAAAAGATTTTGATCATTTTATGTTTTGGAAAAAATATTTTCATGAGTTTTAGGACTCCTATGAGCTTTAAAAGTAATATTCTTGAGCTTAGTGAATGTACATAGATTCTAAAGCATAAAATTTAAAAAGGTGTTCTTCAATCCTTCTTTAACTATTGCATTTGTATCAAACACTTGTCGCCAAATAACTTGATTTGGAATTATGCGTCATGGCTTCCATCTTGTATCTTGAATTGTGTTAAGTGTATATTTCCTATAAATAATCCCAATTTGCACGATTAGATACAGATGTTTGTTATCATCAAAATAGTCGTTGAAACCTTATTAGGCCAACAATCTCTCCCTTTTTATGATGATAAACACAAAGCAAAATAATGTAAAAAAGCTTAAATAAAACTCCCCCTTACAATGTTCATTGAATTTCATTTCAAGTATATCTTTTATCTTTTGAATGTTACATCATATATATCCAATATCCAATCATAAATTATATCCAAGCATCCATAAAAAATATCCAAGCATAATTTCATAAGATCCAAACACAACCATAAGATAAACCATATTCAAAAAGCCAATAGTATAAGAGTAGCATAAGTACATGATCCAAAATACAAAATACATGCTCTCCAAAAGATAAAGATGCGAAGAAAAATAAAGATGCTTGCTTTCAATATTCTTTCCGTTTTTGCGCTCACTTGTTTCTCCCCCTTTTGGCATTATCAAAAAGTAGAGCTAGAACCTTCCTTGCCGGCATTGCTATCACCATCACCATCATCATCGGGTGAAGAAGCATCCTAGGGAGGAACACCTAAGGCATCCTCGAGATGAGTGAGACGAGTGTTGATTTTGGAAAATTGTTTGTCAACCCTTTTTGAGAAAGACTTTACCAATTTCTTGAAAAAGGATTTGGTGGAGGGATCAAGAGTAGAAACAGGAGCAGTGGTAGGAGCAGGTGGATGTGCTGAAGGAGAAGTAGGTGGAGGAGCATCATCTTGTGCATAAGCAACAACCTAGGCGTTGTCACACTCCAAATTCCGGGTCACGTGAAAAGCCCACAAACTGTTGGAACGCGGAAGAAAAATTTAGAACTGGTGCTGTAACCGTAAAAAAATGGCGCGTGCGTTTTTCATGAAAAACGATAACCTTAAACTGATATATTGTTATTAAATATACCATTAAGAAACTTGTTCAAGTTTCTTTGATGCAGAACAACGATCAGAGATGACCCAATGATCTTTTCACGTATATCCCGACGCATACGACAACCCCGACAAGTGGGCACCGATCCGAATCTTCGTTTTTTTCTCCTTATTGGTTTCTATCTCACACCTCTCTCTCAAAACTAAAGGAATACACAATGGGAGTGAGAAGGAGGTGGCGGCTAGGGCTTGGATTAAGTTTCATATTTTTCTCCTTGTGATATATATTAAATATATCACTTCAGTTATCCATAGAAACTATATATCTCTTCCCTATAACCAAGGAGGAGATATATATTTTTCATAAAACATCCTCATGCCCCTATTAGGGTCGGCCACCTAGGGAGTGATCCCTAGGTGTGCCAAATTCTAATATCGCCCTCCATTATTCAATTTAATTCCTGAATGTTCCCGGCGGCAAAATCGACATTCAAATTAAATTAAATAATTACCAAAATCGATAAGAAAATATTCGTGCGTATAAAAGGCTACGTGAGGGATCACGATAAAGTATAGGACTCGGGCTAACCGTGCGAGAAAATCGAATATCCCTAACTCTGTCCCCAAGTTAGATCATCTCTCGCACAAACCAGAACTTATTCCACTAAAGGTCCTGATTGAACTCCCGGCCCTAACTCAAATTATATCTTGAGTTTCTAGTTATCAAATGCACTGAATTCTCCCCACGTTTAACATATGGATTCCCGATAAATAAATTGGATTACTCACAACCCGATTTAATTATCCTTTTCTACTCGCAACTGCATCGCTTAACCTTTTGATATGCTGGATCCAAAGATCCACTGTACAGATTTAGCATAGTTAAACCTATAAGCAAAGCACACGATGGGGAACTCCTCAACCTAAGTCAGACGTGGTTTCCGTTAGCAGATTATCGATCATCGGAAAAATAACGCCAGTACCCAACTCATCGGTATTGTTGATCTCATGGAGGAAATCTCAACCATTGATGACTCAAAGTACT
>JAOTRH010431985.1:0-34214 GCA_034768845.1 Heliamphora exappendiculata | reverse complement strand
TTTTTAGGTTTAAGGGGTACTACGCACTTGCCCAATCCTTCACTTGTCTAAGGATTTAACTTAACCATTTATTACTCTCTCCCAATCATTAAATTTTAAAGTACCGGTGCATTTTTAGGTACTTAGACTTGGAATTGGATTATGATTTCTGGTGAAAATTTAGATTAAAATATTTTTTACAACTTTTATGTTTTATACCAAGGACAAAACCTAAGGAAACTAGATGAAAAACTTGACGGAAACGAAAATGGTTCAGCACTTGCTCAGAGAATTGGTCAGAAAAGTTTCTCTGTTGGTCTCATTTTTAGGGTATCATATCAAGTCCAAATGAGCCCATTTTTGAGTATGTTTGAGATCAACATATCCCCTACTAGTTTTATGTTTAGCACTAAGGGTAGTTGTTTGGAACAAATTAGACTTTTTGGCCATTTTAGAAAATAAGTTCAGTCAGCCACCAAAACTTAGCAGAGCCGATTTTGGACAGAGGGTTTCAAACGATTTTGGGGAATCATCCTGAGGTTTTAAGGTCTGATTTTTGGACATAAAATATTTCAATATGTTAGATACAAAGTTCATGTAAACCAATTTTGGAATAGATCACTAAAAATAAGGGATTTAGGCTACACAAAAATATGTGACAGAAGTGTCCCTTGAGGGCTGAAACACAACAGAGAGTCTTAAAGGGGTTGTTGACCTATCAAAACTCATTATTTTGTGTTCATTTTTGGTGAGTTGCTAGATATACATGTTTTCAAAAACTTTCATGTTTTGGCCAAAACTGGGATCTCATTTTAAAGTAGGGTTTTTAGGTCTGAATTGTTTACTGGTCTGAAACCTACACACTTTGGTAGAATTGTAATATCTTGAGTTCTATTTACTCAAATGAGTTCAAATCAATTTTGGATGAAAGATAACACACAAATATAAATCTGAATATAAAGAAAATTCTTAGATCAATTTTTTACATTGATTTATGGCCTTCCAAAGTTCAGGACAGAAACATCTATATTCTCAAAAATCAAGTCTCTTAGGGTCCAAGTCTTCTACTTATGTCTTGTCAAGTCTTTGTTTCATTTATTTGCATGCTTGTATTTTAGACATTAATACCAAGACTCCAACACAATTATAGGTCATCAAACTCAATGATTAACCACACATAACAACATCTCATATCACCCATAATCATAACAGCCCAAAATTTTCAATTACGATGCCTTTTTGGTTTGATTTCGATTCTCGATTTTTGGAGTATTCAAAGAGATGTGTTGGGAGATATTTTGAGGGATATTAGACATAAGTTTTAGAGGTTTACTTACTTGCTTAGAGGCTCAAGGGATTGTGGTATGGAAGGACTTAACATTAAAACAAAACACCACTTTATTCTTAGCTCCCTTTTTCCTTCATTCTCTTTTTCTTTTTCTTCCTCAAACATTATAGAACACTTATGAACACTCAATCAGGTCTCTCTCTCTCTCTCTATATATATATATATATATATATATGGGCAAATAATGAAGAGGAGAGGGAGGGTGTTTGACTTGATTTATATGGAGAAAGGTTAGGGAACATAGAATTAATTTTAAGTACCTTTTTTTTCATTTTCTTTTCGTATCACATTGGTTCATTTAATTTGGTTTAAGTTTTGAGGAAACAAATCAGATTTGAGGAAGGTAAATACACCTAGGGACTGTTTGGGGGATGAAAACCTGACCTCATATCAATCAAGGAGTTTTACATTGGTTTGCGTGCCATTTAGTGCAAAAAATGCTTTAAAAGTTAATTTAATGTATCTTTTTGTGTCATTTCATACCGAAACCTATTATATTTGTATGTTTATGATAAATATAGTATTTTCATGTAATATCATAGTAATTGATTAAATACATGTAGTCTTTTAAGTCAAATTAAGCTATTCTTGCAATATCTGACTTTTTGACTTATTTTTGTTGTGCATAAACTTCAATAATGATTTATTTGCTTCTGTTAATCCATAATATCACATTATTATGTATATTACTTACTCAATAAGTATTGGATCATCATAATACTTAATTTAATATGTTTCTCATTATTTTAAGCTAAAAAGAAAGCAAAACGCTACATTTTGGCACTCTTCTCAAGGTGGTCAGCCACTAAGGGATATTTTTATCATTTTTGATATTATTTAGTTCTTTGCTACTTAATTATACTTAAATACTTAATTTAGGGTATCTATATGTGAAAATTTAGATTTTTAAGACTTTTCGAGCTTAACTCTTGTCTTAAACAACTTGGTCTTATAACCTTGAGTTCTTAATCTCAATATTAGGGCTTTAATATATTCTTGTGTGGTTCCCTCTCTATCCCAAGTCTTTGGCTCGAAAAGATTAAACGGTCGGGCCGGTTCTTCTTACTGAACTTAGATCCGAGATTTCGTTTCTTTTGAGATGTTCTTTCTTTTCTATTTGTATTCCTGAGTTCGGGTTATTACACACAATCATGATAAAAAGTCTTCCTCCCCCCACATCAATCGTATCGAGATATAATTCAAAAATATACAAAGGGTAACCCGCAAGATGTCACAAGTGCCACGCTCACAATGCTCATGATATAACAACTTATATTTCGAAATGCAACTAATAATGGCATAATATGCAACTAAGCATGGCAAATTATACAATCCAACATAACATATGGTACAACTTATTAAAGCATGAAGTACAAGTATATGAAACACAAGCTGTAATTCGTAAGACATTGATTCAATTTAGCAGCATAAATTCTAATCATCAAATAATGATTTTCACTTACTAATCATTTAACCTAATTCATTAAAGTCCATATCTTCAAGTCCCATAATATGACTTTCCACTTATACACTTAGCCAAATTAAAGTAAAAGTTCAAGTGTCAAATTAAAATTCATAATAGTGTTTTGGGGTACCCAAACAAGGAGTTAAGATTTGATTTTTGAACACATATTAGATAAAAATATTTTCTACAACTTTTATATTTAACACTAAGGTCAGATTCTAGTGTAAATGAGTCATTTAAATCATTTAAAAGAAAATCATTCAGCACTTTACAGAAAAAAGTATAGAATTTGGAGCTCTGTTGGTTTCGATTTTGGGGATCAAATCAAGGGCTATGGATCTGATTTTTTGACATGGTCAAATTTAAGGTGTCCCCTACAAGTTTCATGTTTTGTACTAAGGCTAGTTGGTTGGAACAAGTTGATGATTTTGGTCATTTTATAAAATAGGTTTAGTCAGCATTAAAAGATTCAGCAGAATCGATTTTCAACAGAGAATACACAAGACCTTTGAAGGACCATCCGAGGTTATCTACGGATGATTTTTGGCCAATAAATAGTTTAATATTCTAGCTACATGTTTCATTAATACCATTTTTGGCTTTAGCCATTAAAAACATAGGGTTTTTGTCTTACAAAAACATGTGATAAAGAGCTCTACCAGTCACTGATTCACAAAGGTGACTTTGGAGAGGGTTTTGACCTATCAAGACTTCATATAGTTGTCTCCTTTTTGGTGGAAAGTAAATTAAACATGTTTTCTACAATTTTTATGTTTTGACTTAAGCTCAGTTCTCACTCTAACCTAGGGTCACTATGTCTTCAATACAGAGTGGACAGAATCTGACACTCTTTAGTAAAAATAGTGTATCTCGAGTTCTGCTGAATAAAATCACTTCAAACCAATTTTGTATGAAAGATGACTTTAAATTATAGATATGGACATAAAAAACACACTTAGATCGTTTTTCTACAATTAGCTATAATAGTTCAAAGGTCGTGACAGAAAGTTGAAACGCCCAGAAAATTAGGCTATTTAGGGTTTTGGTGTCTTAGCTCAAAATATGTTTAGATTTAGTTTATTTTCTTTGCATGCATATAATGTATACATATATATCAAAGTTCTAGAACCTATACAAGCCATTAAACTCAAAAGCAATCACATGTAAACATATCCAACAATAGATTACACATGAACAGCCCCTATTCTTTTTTCACGACGCCTTTTTTATCCATTTTTTGTCATTGTTCTTGATTGTGTTTTAATAGATGAGTTGAGAGGAGTTTTAGGATGATATTGATAAAAACTTTTAGAGGTATTACTTACCTTAGAAAGAATAGATAATGGTGGAAGTTAGACTAGGACTTGGTTTTAGAAGATCTCCTAACTCCACCTTGGATCCTTCTTTTTCTTTCTCCTTCTTTCTTCCTTTTCTCCCAACTCTTGAAGAACACTTAGAAGAAGGAAAGGAGTGGTTTGGTTTTGTTTTTATAGAAGAAAAAGATAATGAGCTTAGTGGGCTTGAGATTATATTGTTTTTACTAGCTGAGAAAGCAGTTTTTAATTACCCAAAAAAATTGATGCTATGTAAGAAATTGTTTCTATTTTTCTTATTTTTCATTGGTTGCATGTAAGATAGTGGACTATTTAAGAAATTTGAAATCAGAAATTTTTAGAACATCAGGTGGGATTTCGGCCAAGGGGCTGTTTGGTTGGTTTTTGTGTTCAAATTTTGCTTCAAGTACTCATTTGGTAGTATTTTGGCACTACATTATCCAAAAAAGAGTTTTAAAAATTAATTTGATATATCTTTTTAATCTTTTAACTTACTAAAATGAATTGTTTTAGTGTTATTATTGTTATCATAGTTTATAAAAATGTTGACAACAATCAATTGTTTAAATGTAGGCAATTAAGCTATTTTAAGTTATTTTGATTTGATGTGATTTTTTGACTTATTTAAGTATGTAAGAACTTTAATAATGATTTGTTTTCTTTTGTTGGCCTATAATACTATAATATTATGTATATTACTTGTTTAAAAATTTTTGAATCATAACAATATTTAATGTGTACAATTTTTTCTCATTTTTGAGCTTAAAATTTACAAAAAGTCACTTTTTGAGCACACATCCCAATGTGGCCGACCACTAGGGGCATTTTTGTTTTTTTATTTTATTTTATTTTGTCTTTTATTACTTAATTTTATTTAAATATCTTCTTTATGGTGTCCATGTGTCAAATTTTAAATTTTTAAGACTTTTTGCTATACTATGGGTAAAATAGTCATTTTATCCTAATTATGAGAAATTTTAATTTTTAATATAATATTTCATGTTATTTACTTAATTTAGGATGTTGGAAGTCTTCTCTGAGTATTAGAATTTTACCTCATGAATATTAGGTCTTTTGTTTTTAAGGGTTTCGGATTGAGTTACGGTTTTTATCCTTCTAGCGATCGAAGATCTTGTCGACTTACCATCGATAATATTAGGGTTTGGGCTGGATCGCTACACGTGTCATTACAAACTAGGTTGTTACAACTAGGGTCTGAACCGAGTCGTTACAAACTACCTCCTTAAACAAATCTCGTCCCCAAAATTTTGTCCCCTACTTCATCGTGTGAAAGGTTGGAGATGATTTTCTTGCATCATTTCTCTTCGAACTTGGGCCCTTATTTACTTGAGTTGTTCTTTATTGAGGGTGTGGACAGGGTCGAGCTTATACACTCAGTATCTTGAGTAATGGTTGCTTTGTCTTGCTAGAACTTTAAACTGACTACTACAACTTTCAAATGTAATGTTACATACCTATGTCGTGGGGTTATTGACTAGCAACGCATTAGCCTAAGGCCTTATCCTACAAGTGTTCACTATCTCGTAATGATATAACAAATCTTAACTAACACACATCCTCGAGTTACAAATACGAGCGTACCTCTGATCATCAACAAAAAGGCCTAGTAGCTTGGATATGTTGTTGGTGCCCTTCCGGTCGAGGTTGCGGTTGTTTCCATTGCTGCGGTTGATTTCCCTAGTTCCCCTGTCCTAGCTGCGGACATTATGACTTTTTGTGCCCGGGTTGATCGCATTCATAGCAGAGCCTTACCTTTGTAGGTTGACTACTTGCTTACCTTGGTCTGTCGGCCTGGTGGTACGGATTTTTGGGAACAAATTCCCTATTGTTCCTTTGTTATCCTCCTTGACTAGTACTCTCCTTTTTCTCACTCTAAATGCTTTTAGAATCGGCTAAGTCTGTTTTCACCAATAGGGCTGCTTGTACTACTTGAGTGTAAGTCAGAAATTATAAGCCGATGACTCTAGTTCGGATAGAGGGTTCTAGGCCCCACTTGATCTTTCGAGCCCTTAATCTTCATCAGGTATGATGGTCGCGGTAAATCGGCTCAACTCTTCAAAGCAATTAACGTACTGGGTTACTGACATAGATCCTTATTTTAGCTTTAGAAATTATCTAACTTGTCCCTGTCAGATGGGAGCTGGGAAGTACTTTTCCAAAAATAATTCTTCAAACTGATTCCAGGTCAGAACTACTATATCTTGGGTGTTGTCAATCATAGACCACCAGTAATCGACTTCTCCTTCTAGTAGGTGTGCTGCTAGAGCTGCTCGATCGACATCGGTTTGCACTGCCATGGAGTTAAATAACTTCTTGACAGCTCTCAGCCATTATTCGGCTACTCTCGGTTCAGCCCCTCCCTTGAATGTAAGGGCTCGTTATTTTCTGAGTTCTGATAAGAACCATGCCCTATCTCGGATGTGTGGATGATTAATGCTGGTGGCAAGCTCACGCAAAACCTGGGTTAACCCTGGCACTTCTTCTTCTATAGGTCCATCTGCTGGCTGTTGATGGTTAGGTTATCTACCTGCCATCTAAATAAAGAGGGAAGGTGTTGTAGCTTGTGAGTCATCTTTTTAATGTCTTGATTGTCTTTAGGTCTTGGGATCTTGTGGAGTTAATTTAAGACTCATTCATTTATATTTCATAACATTCATGTTTGAGTACATAACTGGTTGAGGATACAAGTTTTTTTTTTAGAACGATTACAAAGAGCGAAGCACATAACACATAGGGGTCCAACCAAAATTGGTGTGGATAAAACCATCGGAGTTTGATCACGTAGTCCCATGTTACTTTCAAGTTTTGTAGCATTTTCCATTATACTTCCACGTGCCACACTCCTGCGGGTCCCATGCGAGCTTTATCAGTGATGGCGATAAGAACCGTCGTGTAGGTCTCCATTAGAGATGTTGTATAAGCTCCTACTTAGCCGTTGTTGTAGTCGAGGTTATTGATCTTCAAAACACCTTAAACGCGGATGTTGGCAGACATTCTATGCTTTAACTCCTAGTAGAGACCTGCTTTGCGACTCGATCATGTGCCAGGTGGTTCTTCTAAGGATGTGCACAATTCGATTTTCTCGTCAAAGAACTAAAACTTTAATAACTATCATTTCTCATCGATCTTTTCTTAGAAGAGGCAACTTGGGGTGGCGAGTGGTTAAGCTTTTAGCTAAGGATTTTGAATGATGTACTAAACTGCACAATATGTTGGTAGGGGTTAGAACGGCTTAAAGAATGTGAACAAGTTCTTTAACGAGATTCAAGGAAATATTCCCTGATAGTTTAAAAGATATGTTGGATGAGGTGAAATGGTTATGGTTAAGGCAGTCACTGTTGATAGAAATTGAGTGGTTATTGGGGTTTAAACATAGGTGAAACAAGAGGAGGACAGTGAACAATACTTGAACAAAAGTCCTTGGAACTAATCCAGTACTATTAGATTCTGATAAAGGAGATATTAAGCAATAAGTAGCCGAACTAGATAATTATCCTAAAGTTACGTCGGCCAAACGTACTTCAATTCAAGCATTCAAGCCTACTTTCCTAGTAGAGGTTTCAAGAGTGTACAAAAGAATTCACAAAAATCACTACAACAGATTGTGGTCTCAAGATCGAGAGAAGATGAACGATGGCAAAAAAATTTATCAATGTCGAATGTTCGGAACGGATAATTAGAAAAGAAGAGTTAGTTTAAAGATAATAGCTTAAATCAGAGGAAAATCAAATGCGAACACCGGTCATTATCAAGGCATAAGAACTTGAGGACAATGGTATTATCTAGGATTGAATTTTTGATAAGATTATCAATAAGACTTGGGTGCATAAGAGTTACCGATGAACGACACTTGACAGTACAGTTGAGGACTGGTGATATAAGAAGGAATGATACACAAATTTTTGGCTCCCTTTGGGTGGACAGTAAATTAAACATGTTATCTACAAGTTTTATGTTTTGACCTAAGCTCGATTCTCACTCTAACCTAGGGTTTTTATGTCTGCAATACAGAGTGGTCAGAATCTGACACTTTTTAGTAAAAATGGTGTATCTCGAGTTCTACCTAATGAAATCACTTCAAACTAATTTTGTATGAAAGATGACTTAAAACTCTAGATTTGGACATAAAAATCACACTTAGATCATTTTTTTTACAATTAGTTATAATAGTTCAAATTCGTGGCAGAAAGTTGAAACACCCAAAAAATTAGGCCATTTAGGGTTTTAGTGTCTTATCTCAAGATATGTTTAGATTTAGTTTATTTTCTTTGCATGCATATAATGTATACATATATATCAAAGTTCCAAAACCTATACAATCCATTAAACTCAAAAACAATCACATGCAAACATATCCAACAATATATTACACATGAACAATCCCTATTCTTTTTTCACGATGCCTTTTTATCCATTTTTTGTTCTTGTTCTTGATTGTGTTTTAAGAGAGGAGTTTTAGGATGATACTGGTTAGAAATTTTAGAGGTTTTACTTACCTTAGAAAGATTAGATAATTGTGGAAGTAAGACTAGGATTTGACTTAAAAAGATCTCCTAACTCCATCTTGGATCCTTCTCCTTCTTTCTCCTTCTTTCTCCTTCTTTCTTCTTTTTCTCCCAACTCTTGAAGAACACTTAGAGCTTCTCAAATCTGGTCCCTCTCTCTCATCTTTGCCGAAAATGAAGAAGGGAAGGAGCAGTTTGGTCTTGGTTTTATATAAGAAAAAGATAGTGGGCTTAATGATGCTATGTAATTTTTCTACTTTTCTTATTTTCCATTGGTTGGATGTAAGGTGGTGAACTATTTAAGAAATTTTAAATCAGAAATTTTCAAAACATCATGTGAGATTTTGGCCAAGGGGCTGTTTGGTTGGTTTTTGTGCTCAAATTTTTCTTTAAGTGCTTCTTTGATGATATTTTGGCACTATATTGTCCAAGAAAGAGTTTTTAAAATTGATTTGATATATCTTTTTGATCTTTTAACTTACTAAAATGAATTATTTTAGTGCTATTATTATTATTATAGTTTATAAAAATGTTAACAACAATCAATTGTTTAAATGTAGGCAATTAAGCTACTCAATGCTATTTTGACTAGATGTAACTTTTTGACTTATTTAAGTGTGTAAGAACTTTAATAATGATTTATTTACTTTTATTGGCCTATAATACTATATTATTATGTATATTACTTGTTTAAAAAATTTTGGATCATAATAATGCTTGATTTTGTATAATTTTTTCTCATTTTTGAGCTTAAAAATTATAAAAAATCACTTTTTGGGCACACATCCCAATGTGACCAACCACTAGGGACATTTTTGTTATTTTTTGATATTATTTTGTCTTTTTTTACTTAATTATATTTAAATATTTAATTTAGGGTGTCCATATGTCAAATGTTAAATTTTTTAGACTTTTTGCTGTACTATGGGCAAAATGGTTATTTTACCCTAATTATGAGAATTTTTAATTTTTAATCTAATATTTTATGTTGTTTACTGAATTTAAGATGTTGGAAGTCTTCTCTGAGTATTAGGATTTTGCCTCGTGAATATTAGGTCTCTTGTTTTTTAGGGTTTCCGAATTAAATTAGAATTTCGGGTTAAGTTAGGGTTTTCATTCTTCTAGCGACCTAAGATCTTGTCGGCTTACCATCGCTAATACTAGGGTTTGGACTGGATCACTACACGGGTCATTACAAACTGGGTTGTTACAACTAGGGTCCGAACCGGGTCATTACAAAAATAGTGTTTTTAGAGTCGTCAGGAGATTTTTCATTTTCGCGGAGACTCTTCTAACCCAGCTTGGTTTCCCTCTTCTTCCTCTTTTCTTCTTTCTTCTTTCTTCTTATCTCTTTTTTCTTCTCTTTTTCTTCTTTTCTTCTCTTTTCTACAATTCTTCCTTTTTCTTCTTCTCTTTTTTTTTCTTTTCTTCTCTTTACGCTTTTCTTAGCCTTTCTTTTCTTTTCAGTTCCTCTTCTTTTTCTTGTTCTTTTCTCTTATCTTCTTCCTTTTCCATTTCTTTTCTCTCTTTTTCCTTCTCTTTCTCAATCTACTCTTCTTTTCTTTCTCTCTTCTTTTTGTTCCTCTTTCTTCTTTTTTCTCCTCTTACCTTTTCTTTCTTTCATCTTCAATTTTTTTCTTCTCCCTTTTCTCCCAAGCATCATATGATGCAAATGCCTCCCTCATAAATCTACCAGGAGTGATGATGGAAGAAGTCTTCTTCTTCTTCAGAGATTCAGCAACTACACTTTTACCTTTGTCTTTAGAACTAACATGAAAATAAGTTGATCTTAATTGAGCGGCCAAGGTTTCTTCATCATAAGACTTGTCTGAATCAACGACAGATGAAGGCCGAGGCTCATCGACAGGTACTGCGGGTGGAGGTACAGTGTAACAACCTAAGTGAGTCAATTTGTAACGACTCAAGTGAACCACTAACCTAATAACTTGAATAAAGAGCCTAATAACGCAGCCTAAAGTGCTTAAGCCCAAGTTATTTGGAGTAGCTTACAAATTTTTTTATGTATCAGACTTTATTTCTGTCTTCCTCCGATTTGGGATGTGGTGTCATAATATCCCCTATTTATAGACGCAATGCCCACGTCGCACGGCCTAAATTCTTTCACTGGTTGGAATGTGGATAGCAGTACGTTAGCGGACATAGAGCAACCCATAAGTGTGCACAAGGTATACAACCTCAGGGCCTCAACCCCTCTCCAAAGATTTTACCATTTGTAACGACTAAAGTGGATCACTGACTCAATATCTTGAGCTTAAGCATTTTAGGTCACGTTGTTAGGCTCTTTATTCAAGTTATAAGGTCAGTGGTTCACTTGAGTTGTTACACAGTCTTTCCGATAGAATGGATGTCAGTGCGCCAAAGGCTGCATTTAAGAGTATAAGAAGAATACACGTGTTAGAGAGAAAATACACAAGGAAATACATCAATTTAAATTTGAAGAGAATTACCGTGATAAGGTACTCCAAGATTGTTCTGTTGATTGTGATATGAAGTTTGAATTGATAATCATCCTTGGATGACACAAAGAGAGTAGGCAACATGATGAACCACCAAGAATCAAAAGCTTAAGTAGTGGCAGAAGAAGACTTAAATTCAGTGATTTCAAAAATTTACATCTTCTTTAAGTAGTCATCTTGAATTAATTTTACTAGGTGAGTAGTTTTCAAAACTACAGTTACAAAACTTTGTGGTGGAGATTGACCCACCTACTAAGATATACCTAGGTGTCACAAGACACTAGCCCAAAAATGTTGGCGACAACTAATGTCCGCCTCAAGTGAGGTAGAGATTTCATCATGAAGGTAGCTCAATCGAGAAGAATAAAATTGGAATTGAAGAAAAGGTTGAAATTCCTTGGGCCTTTTAATAGGCAGTAAGGAGGAAAAGACAAAAACAAATATTTCTCAAAGAAATATTTCAAGAAGCATGTCGAATGAGAAAGATAATATTCAGCGTAACTTAAACAATGCTCATCAAAAGAGACTCAATATTTCTGATTGAGTTGAGGAAAATAGCCATAAAGCGATGCCTAAAAAGGCTAAAAAGAATCTCTACAACTATCGGAGATTCCTTTCTCGACAAAGGTATACAAACCTTTGTATAAGGTGCCCAAAACTAAAAGTGCTTGGGCAAGTTTTTTCCTTTGTGCCAGACAAATGGCTATGGACAAATACTCTTTTGTTACTTTGAAGCCTGGCACAACGAGAACAAAACGGCATAGCTAGAATTGGTAAAATAGAACTATTTCTTTAAATGAATGCTTGATGGAAGAAGAAATGTTATACGTTTTAAGAATTTTATAATACCCTACGCTGGAAATTGTCATGAAAACTTCATCAGTTGAATCTGGGGCTAGTAGAGCATTTACCTCCAGGCTTGTCGAGTAAAGGCCAATAAGGTGAACTACATCAAGAACCGTTGGTGACATGGGTCCACAAGGGAACAACATCGCATTGTTAGAAGTAGACCAAAAATAGGCAGCCACACCAAGCACCCATTTGTACATATCAAGAGGGCGAGTAGAGAGCATGATAGTTTCTCTAATACCCTATGCATCCCATTATCCTCTAAGATATCCCTCCAAGCAGGAAATCTAGTTGTGCCATTCCTCCCTAGGGTATATCCACGAACGTAGTGGGGTTGACCCTTCCCATTTAGTCCAGTAGAGGTTGGGATGATGAAGGAGAAATGCTTCATTGGGCACTAATGGATAGCCCAAAGAAAGTGTTTCAAGTTCGAATAGAGGGGCCAAAACAAACCTCAAATTCATGTTAGGGGTTGAAATCAGAATTTCGTGATTCTCATGTTTTTTGGCAAAATCATTGAGATCCTTTGGGAATCTCAAAGTGACTAAAACAGTAGAAGAAGACTTGAAAGCTTTCCTCAGGGCCATGGTCGAATAGTAGAAAAGTTTTCGAGCAAAAGGATTGTTCCAAGCGAGAGCAAAAGTAATGTTAGGAATCCTATATACGAGTACTTAAATGTTTCACATTCAATGCTGCCTTAAATATGCCGTTTAAGGATTCATTAATTGGGTTAAAGGATTAAACCCAATAAATGAGGGGGCATTGTTTACTCCAGATTTTATATATAATATTAATAACAATTAAAAACTTTGTCGAGCTAATAGGAATCCCAGTACAGCCTTTGTTTGCCTACAAAGATTTTTGGTTAAGTAGAGAGTACCTAAGGAGTAAACAGTTAACGAAGGTGGAGAGTGCCTGTCGAGTAAAACAGCCAACAAAGGCCAATTATGATTTTTTCCAAAATTAAAGAGCTCTGTCAAGCAAGTAGTTGGAAAACTGAAGAAGGCCCAACTTAAAAAGGGACACGTGGCAACAGATCAACAATAGAAGGGAAACATAACTGCTTGCTAAAGCACATAATTGTTGCACATGGCCACTAATGAAGCAGTTAGTAGCAGTTGCCAATGTTTTAGGAAATGAGATATTAAAGCACGTAACTATGATACACACCCACTAACGAAGCGATTGATAGTGGTTACCAAAATATCATAAACAAAGAAATTGCAATTTCAAATTCAATAGTGGATCTCAAATGCCTATAAATATGCCCGATTATGAAGAATGGAAGGCATCATTCAACTCAGCAACAACCTATCTTTTTATTTTATTTCTTTTAATTTTACATTTTAAGTATTTTAAATTTTAGTTCTCAATCTTTTAAATTTCAGTGTTTGTTATATCAATTTCTAGTCTTTTAAATTTTAGTCTTTGTATTTCCAATTTGTACTCGATTCCATTCCATCGTGTAATAAAATTTCTATATTAATTTTGTTCAATCTCTCATTTTTTCTGATGAAGTCCTGAAACATGGAAAATGACCTCAATACAATCATTTGGTATCACATATTTTCTATTGATCTCAACCGAGAGAAGTTATTTTTTGTAAATAAGATCATTATTTGTTCTATCCTAAACCCGTGCACATTTTGGCCGTCTCAAGAAATTAGTGGGGTAATACATATTTATTTTTTACGCTCTCTTTATTCAATCTCTAATAGAATATATTAACCAAACAATAGCTTTTATGACTAAACATATATAGTTCATTTTTTTCAAAAAATCAAACTTATTCTCATTTTTCTTATATTTTTAAAATTTTAAATTCTCATCACTCACTATCATTATTACTTAGATGTCGTGTTACCCTCCCTCTCTCATTAGTACAATCCATTTTTAAGTTTGATAAGTTACTCCTATAATTCCCCTATTGCCATATCTTTGATTTTCTTCTCACCGCCTTATCTCGATAAAGCGCACGAATGGAATGAGAAAATTCAAATTCTAAAAGATGAAGAGGGACGGGAGACTAGAGAGGAGAATTAAGATTTTAGAATTCTCTAACCCTAATATATAATATTTAAATATTTTAAAAGATTATGCATATGACGTGCTGGGAAGTGGGGATGAGAAGAGTGGAAAATTTTAACAATTAAAAAGAGAACTAAGAGGGGAATTAGATATTAAAAATGAAAATATAAAAAAATAAAGAAATAGGTTAAGAGATAAAATAGTGCCAGGTAGAAAAGAGGGTAAACAAAAAATTAATTCAGAGTTCTATTTAGAGGATTTGTATTCCATTAAGTCTTAACTACTTTTTTAATATTCTATTATGTCTATTTTTAAATTTATTGATAATTTGGACAAATATGCCATTATCCCCAAACCTGCTCATATTTCTCTCTCTCTCTCTCTCTCTCTCTCTCTCTTAGCTTTTGTTCTCCATCACTACCAAATTTTCCACCCTCACACCTCGCACCTCGCTGCCACCCTTGCTGTCACATCAGCCTGCATCTTCTCCCTTGCGCTCGTCCCTCACCGTGCCTAAACCACATTTGATTCTCTAGCCATTAATTCGGCCTTTGATGCTTCAATCACAAATTTGGGTCCATAAATTTTCGTGATAAATCTCTCTCTCTCTCTCTCTCTCTCTCTCTCTTCACACACACACATATATATACACGAGGAGAAAATCTAAAGGCAAACAGTGGGTTGAAGCTACAGAAGAAGACAAATAGAGAAGTCGGATTTCTTTGGAGCCACAAGCTCCTCAACGACAGCGACCCTAGGTCTCCGGTGGTGGCAACAGCCACTCCGTCAGCCATGAATGATTTCTTGATCAAATTCTTTCCAAAAGTTCATGAAAGAAAACTCCATGTGAAGGAGAACAACTATTGTAAATACGACAATCAAATACTTTAGCTTTTCACATCATAAATATATGTTAGCCCAACGGCTTTTTATTTAGATTTTAATTATTTTTATAATTTATTTTCTAAGAATAAATTGATTTAAAAGAATAATATTTAATATTTCTAAAAAGGTAGTGTTGACACAAAATGACAAATGAGTTGACACCTTTAGCTATATGAGATGACTCATCTCTTAAATAGATTAACACTTAAATATTCTTGAACGAGAATATTTTGTGTTGACCCTAATTGATATTTGAGTCAATACTTTTAGGCAACTAATACTTGATGATATCAAGTGTGTCAAAACCTTTGAGCAAATAAGTTGACACCCTAACATGTTCGTTGAAGATGTTTCGGGTATTAAAATTTTGAGTCGACACAAATGAAATTTAAGTCGACACAAAATATGCGGAGACTCTCTACACTCAAAAAGAGTTTACATAAACTAAGTTTGAGTCGACACCAAGTGTTTTTTCACCTTAGTTATCTAAAATTTTCAGTCGATACAAATTGCAGTTGAGTCAACACAAAAGTACCGAGACCGCCTGCAGATTTTGTGAGTTGACGCAAATTGAAGAAGAGTCAACACAAATATACCAAGCCCTCCTGAAGAAATTTTGAGTCAAAACTAAAGTCAAATTGAGTCGACACAAAATCACCGAGGGTTCCTGCACTTTTTAGTGTCAACACCAAAGGCAAAGTGAGTCGACATAAAAAGGCCCTCCCAGAAAGCTGAAGAACAAAATGAGTCGACACCAAAACCATTCATGTCGACACCGTTGTGTTGGTGAGAAGAATGTAGAAATTTTGTCGACACCACAGAAGATTTAAGTCGATTCAATCACTTAAAGAACCATGCCCTAGACGTTTTTTGTCGACACCTGCGTTGAAATTCAAAATACACCTGCGTTGAAATTCAAAATACACGACAGAATTCAACGGTTAAATTTTTGGCATTTAATGCTCCCACCTACCTTCAATGGTCATGAAACCTCAAAAGCTTATATAACGAGTTACTCCTCAGCATTTTAAAAATCTGGATACCTATATTCACTGTTGTATTGCTTGATTCAAAGTCAAAACCCTTCAAGCTCTAATTTATTGTTCATAACTCTAGCTCTTGTATCTCATCTCCTTATTTCTCATTTATTGCCAATATTTTCTATAAAGAGAGTGAGTGATACTCATTAAATCATTCCATTTATTGTATCCAATGGTGAGTTATCCGTTGTCCTTTGAGTGAGTGGGTAAATCTTCTCAAAGAAGAACTCAAGAGATTAGAAGAAAAATAGGGGTGTGTTTTTCATAGGATCATCTTGAAGTTGTAAAAGGTTTTGAATGCACCCGTAAGCATTATATATTAGTAAAATTTTTAAGAAAAGTCTTAAGGAGTGGACGTAGGCTTGGAAGAAACCAAACTACTATAAATCTTGGTGTCTAATTCATTTTCTCTATCCTTAACCTCTTTAATATTTGCATTACTTTATTCTTTGATTATCTTGCTATATTTATTTGCAATATTAAAAAGTTTTTGAAGGAGTTTTAAAATTATTATTATCTTTTTAAGATCTAATTCGCCCCTCCTCTTGAGTTGCCTAGAACTAACAATTAGTATCAAAGCTTGGGTTCTTATTTTTGACTTAATAGTCTAAGAGTTTATATGGCAACCACTAGCATCGGACCTATCCAATCTGAAAGTCAGTCGACCAATAGACCTCCCTTGTTCAATGGAAGAAACTACAATTATTGGAAGGCTAGAATGAAAATCTACATTCAAACCGTAGGCTATGACTTTTGGAGGGTTATGATTAATGGACCCAGAAGACCTACCACGACCATTGAAGGAACAATCGTTCCTAAACCAAAAAATGAATTGACCAAAAATGACATTAGAGAGATTCAAAAGAATGCTAAAGCTATGAATCTCCTGTATTGCTCTCTTGACCTAAATGAGTTCAATAGGATCTTAGCATGTAACACTGCCAAGAAAATATAGGATAGACTTGAAGTTACCCATGAGGAAACTAACCAAGTCATGGAGTCTAAAATGAGCATGCTTGTTCATAACTATGAGTTATTTAAAATAAAGTATGATGAAACCATTTCTGTTATGTTCACTAGATTTACTGATATTATAAATGGACTAAAATCTCTTGGCAAGATTTTTTCCTGCAGAAATGGTGAGAAAAATTCTTCGGTGCATGCCTAAGAACTGAGAAGCTAAGGTCATAGTTATTCAAGAAGGTAAAGACCTCAACACACTCAGCTTAGAGGAACTTATTGGATCTCTCATGACTCGTGAGATGAATATCAAGATGGACGATGAGGATGACAACAAGAAGAAGAAGGGAATTACCTTCAAGCTTCAACTCATGACGAAGAATCCGTTAAAGACTCCTCAAGTGATGAGAACAAAGATATGGCCCTCATAACAAAGAAATTCAAATGGTTTCTTAGAAATAAGAAACAAGAAGGAAGAAAGTTTTTCAAAAAGAAATAACACAAAGCCAAGCCTACCAAATTCAAGGGTGATTCAAGCAAATTCAAAAACGGTCACAAGAAAGACAAGATCATTTGCTATGAATGCAAAAAGCCCGGACATATCAATGCCAAATGTACTCAACTCAAGAAGCAGTTCAAAAAGGGCTTCAAGAAGGCTATGATAGCCACATGGGGAGAAAGCGATGACAGTAGCTCCGATGATGAAAGGGGAAAAAAATGAGATTGCAAATCCATACCTCATGGCTAAAGAAGACAACGAGGTAATAAACGACCCCTTCTCCTTAGATGAATTACAAAGTGCATTTAAAGATTTGCACGATGAATTAAAAAAATTGGTGCTAAGAACTCTATTCTAAAAAAGTTAGTTCTTTCCTCATCATGTGAAATAGAAACCTTAAAAGATGAAAATGTTGCTTTATCAAAACAAATTTATGTTTTGAAAGATGAAAACAAGGTTCAAAATGAAAAGGTTGAAGACTTTACTAAAACTATTTATAAGTTCACTCTTGGAAAGAACAACTTAGACAAATTTCTCGGTATGCAAAAATGTGTTTTCGACAAAGTCGTGATTGGATATAAACCAAAGAAGAAACAAAAGTTCTTAACCAATATTTTTGTCAAAGCATCTTCTAATTACTTAAATGCAACTTGCTTTCATTACTATAAACATGGGCACACGGTCACATAATGTCCCCAAAAACAATCTTTTAAGTTATCTGTAAAAAGGTTCGGATTCATAAGGGAACGCATTCTCAAGGAACTAACTCCAATGGGCCTAAGAAAATTTGGGTACCAAAAATCAAAAATTGATTCTTCTTGTAGGTATGTTTCAAGTCTTCATTCAAGGAGGGGATGTGGTACCTTGATAGTGCTTACTCAAGACGCATGACAAGCGACAAATTAATGTTTGCATCCCTCAAACCAAAAGATGGTGGATTTGTAACATTTGGAGATAATAGAAAATGAAAAATCATAGGAATCGATTGTAACAGTAAAACTCCTTCCCCTTCTATTGAAAACATTTTGCTTATTGATGATTTGGAACATAACCTTCTTAGCGTAAGCCAACTTTGTGCCAAATGTCACAAAATTGTCTTCGATCATGCTAAGTGTGTTATTGAAAATTCAACCAATAACAAAATTATTTTTGAAAGTCATAGGTATGAAAATATTTACACATTCAATCTAAATGACCTTTACAAAAATGACACCAAGTGCTTAGTCACCTTGAGTGATAATAATTGGTTGTGGTATAGAAGGCTTGAACATGCACACATGAACTTGATTTCTAAACTTTTGAAAAAGGAATTGGTGATTGGCTTACCCCAAATCAAATTTGAAAAAGAAAAAGTGTGTAATGCATGTCAACAAGGCCAATAAGTTAGAAGTTCTTTTCATTCTAAAAATGAGATTTCAACTTCTAGGCCCTTACAACTATTGCACATAGACTTATTTGGTCCAACAAGGACTTTAAGCCTTGGAGGCAAAAGATATGCATTTGTTATTGTTGATGACTTCTCTAGATACACTTAGGTGCTTTTTTTAGCTCATAAGGATGAAGCGTTTGCCTCGTTTGCAAAACTGTCTCATAGAGTTCTAAACGAAAAAGATTTTCAAATCACAAGTATCCGAAGTGTTCGTGGTAGAGAATTTAAAAACAAATATTTTGAAAACCTTTGTGATGAAAATGGTATTAGCCATAATTTCTCTGCTCCTAGAATCCCTCAACAAAATAGAATTGTTGATAGAAAGAGTACGACTCTTAAAGAAATGGCTAGAACCATGCTCCGTGAAAATAATCTACCACGATACTTTTGATCCGAGACTGTCAACACAGCTTGTTTTATTGTGAAGAGAGCCATGATACGAGTTTCTCTCAAGAAAATCCTATACGAGCTTTTGGGCAAGTTCGACGCAAAATCTGGTAAAAAAATTTTCCTAGGATATTCTTTATCTAGCCAAACTTATAGAGTTTTTAACAAAAAGACCCTAGTTGTTGAAGAATCTATACATATTATTTTTGATGAAACTAACCTTTGTTCTTTAAAGGAATTTTGTGAAGATAATTTGATTGATATAGACAAATGTGTTGAAGATCTCTTCATAAAAGACCAACAAGATGAGCCAAATTAAGAGAAAGCTTCAAATCCTCAACAAAATTAAGTTCAACAGGCTGTTAGACCTTCAAATCCAAAAGATTCAGATTTACCTAAGCAATAGAGGTAAGCTCATGGTCACCCAAAACAGCTTATCATTGGTGATCCATCTCAAGGTATCAAAACTCGATCTTCTCTACATAATTTTGTGGTAATTAAGCATTTCTTTTCCAGACTAAACCAAAATATTTTGAAGAAGCCAAAAACGATGAGTTTTAGACATTGGCTATGTAAGAAGAGCTTAACCAATTTAAAAAAAATAAGGTTTGAAATTTAGTCCCAAGACCTACGAAACACTCCATCATCAGTACAAAATGGATTTTTAGAAACAAAATAGATAAAAATATAGTAGTTTTTAGGAATAAAGCTCGATTAGTAAACCAAGCTTACAATCAAGAAGAATGTATCAATTTTGTTGAGACTTTTGCTCATGTAGTTGGGCTTAAACCCATTAGGATGTTGCCTATTTTTGCATGTTTTAAAATTTTTAAACTCAATCAAATGGATGTCAAAAGCGAATTTTTAAATGATTTTATCTCGGATAAAGTTTTTGTGAAACAACCTTCTGACGTTGAAAATTAGGATTTTCCAAACCATGTTTACAAACTTACCAAAGTTCTTTATGGTTTAAAGTAAGCACCTAGAGCATGGTATGAAAGGCTAAGCAAATTCTTGATTGAAAATGAGTTTTTTAGAGAAAAAATTGATACCACCCTTTTCATCAAGTTCCAAAAAAATGATATGCTAATTATCCAAATTTATGTAGATGACATTATTTTTGGTACAATTAACGAATCTCTTTGCAAAAATTTTACTAAGTGTATGCAGGGAGAATTTGAGATGAGTACGATAGGAGAACACAACTACTTCCTTAGACTTCAAATCAAGCAAACACAAGAAAGAATCTACATCAATCAAGCTAAGTACACAAGGGACCCATGGAAACCCTAATGTGTCCTCTATATATAAAAAACGATATATAGGTATGATATAGAGGTATGATCGAATAGAGGTATGATCGAATCTCTACTATACTTAACTGCTAACCATCCTGATATTATGTTTAGTGTTTGCATATACCCTAAATTTCAATCTAACCCTAAAGAATCACATGTGACCGCCGTTAAGCGCATCTTTAAATACCTCTTAGATACACAAAACTTAATATTATTCTATCCTAGAGGAATAGTCTTTGAGTTATTTAGCTATTTAGATGCTAATTTTGCCAGATGTAAAGTGGATAAAAAAAGTACAAGTGGAACGTGTCAATTCCTAGGACACTCACTAATCTCATGTGTTAAGCCCAAATGCTTTTTATTTAGATTTTAATAATTTTCATAAATTATTTTTTAAGAATAAATTGATTTTAAAGGATAATATTTAATATTTTTTTTAAAATAGTGTTGACACAAAATGAACAAATGAGTTGACACATTTAGCCATATGAGATGACTTATCTCTCATTAGATTAAGCACTTGAGTATTCTTCAATGAGATTATTTTGTGTTGACCCAAATTGATAATTGAGTCAACACTTTAAGGTAAAGAAATACTTGAAGATCTCACGTGTGTCAACACTTTTGAGCAAATGAGTTGACACCCTAACATATTTGTTAAAGATGTTTTAGGTATCAAAAATTAGTGTCGACACATATAGAATTTGGGTCGACACAAAAGAACCAAAGCTCTCTGTACTCAACAAGAGTCAGCACAAACTGAGTTTGAGTAGACACAAAAGTGGTTCCTCGCTTTTGTTATCCGGAACTTTGAGTCGATACAAATTGAAGACGAGTCGACACAAAAGTACCGAGGCTGCCTACAGATTTTTTTGAGTCAACACAAATTAAAGACGAGTCCACACAAATATCCCAACCCCGCCTGAAGAAAATTTTGAGTCAACACCAAAGTTCAAATGAGTCGACACAAATCTCCCAAGGGTTCCTACAAAATTTGTGTGTCGACACCAAAGGCAAAAAGGGTTGACACAAATTGTCCTCTCTGAAAAGCTGAAGAACAATTGAGTCAATACCAAAACCGATTGTGTTGGCACCATTGTGTTGGTGAGAAGATTGCAAAAATCGTGTCGACTTCTCCAAAGATCAGAGTCGACCCAACCACTTGAAAAACTATGCCCTAAACATTTTGTGTTAACCCAAAAGAATTTGTGTCGACACGTGCGACAAAAATTCAAATTTGTGGTAGAATTCAACAGTTAGATTTTTGGCATTAAATGCCTTTGCCTACCTCCAACGGTCATAAATTCTCAAGTGCTTATATAAGGAATTACTCATCAGCATTTAAAACTCTAGAGACCTACAATCACTATTCTATTGCTTGATTCAAAGTTAAATTCTTCAAGCTCTATTCTCTTTACATCTTCATTTATTTCCAATCAATTATGTAAAGAGAGTGAGTGATACTCATTGAAAAACCTCATTTATTGTATCCAAGGATGAGTCGTCCTTTGTCCTTTGAGTGAGTGAGTAAATCTCATCAAAGAAGAACTCAAGAGATTAGAAGAAAAACAAGAGCGTGTTTTTCGTAAGATCATCTTGCAATTGTAAAATGTTTTGAATGCACCTGCAAGCATTCTGGTTTAGTAAAATTTTCAAGGGGAGACATGAGGAGTGGACGTATGCTTGGAAGAAGCCTAACAACTATAAATCTTCGATGTCTAGTTCATTTCTTCTATCCCTAACCTCTTTAATATTTGTATTGCTTTAATCTTTGATTATCTGGCTATATTTGTTTGCAATATTAAAAGGATTTTGAAAAAGTTTTAAAAGTTGTTATTATCTTTTTAAGATCCAATTCACCATCCTCTTGGGTTGCCTAAAACTAATAATTTGTATTAGAGCTTGGGCTTTTATTTTACTTAACACTCTAAGAGTTTTTATGGTAACTATTAGCATCAGACCTATCAAATCTAAAGGTCAGTCGACAAATAGACCTCCCTTGTTCAATGGAACAAATTATAATTATTGAAAGGCTATAATGAGAATATATATTCAAGCCGTAAACTATGACTTTTGAAGGGTTATCATTAATGAACTTAGAAGACCTACCATGACTATTGAAGGAACAATCGTTCCTAAACCAGAAAATGAATGGATAGAAAATGACATTAGAAAAATTCAAAAGAGTGCTAAAGCCGTGAATCTCTTATATTGCTCACTTGACCCCAATGAGTTCAATAGAATCTCTACATGTGACACCACAAAAGAAATATGGGACAGACTTAAAGTTACCCGTGAGGGTACTAATCAAGTAAAGGAATCCAAAATAAGCACGCTTGTTCACAATTATGAATTATTCAAAATGATGTATGATGAAGCCATTTCTGACATATTCACAGGCTTTATTGATATTATTAATGGACTAAAATCTCTTACCAAGATTTATTCAACACTCTTAGCTTAGAATTAGTTCTTGGATCTCTCATGACTCGTGAGATGAATATCAAAATGAACGATGAGGATGACAACAAGAAGAAGAAGGGCCTCTCATGACTCGTGAGATGAATATCAAGATGGACGATGAGGATGACAACAAGAAGAAGAAGGGCATCGCCTTTAAGTTTTCAACTCATGACAAAGAATCTGATGAAGACTCCTCAAGTGATGAGAACGAAGATATGGCCCTCCTAAAAAAGAAACGATTTCTTAGAAATAAGAAACAATGAGAAAGAAAGTTCTTCAAGAAGAAAGGACACAGAGGCGAGCCTACCAAATTCAAGGGCGATTCAAGAAAATTTAAAACCGATCACAAGAAAGTTGAAATAATTTTCTATGAATGCAAAAGCCTTGACATGTCAAAGTTGACTGTCCTCAGCTCAAAAAGTAATTCAAAAAGGGCTTCAAAAAGGCTATGATAGCCGCATGGGGCGAAAGTGATGACAGCAGCTCCGAGAACGAAAGAGAAGAAAACAAGGTTGCAAATCTATACCTCGTGGCTATGGAAAACCACGAGGTTACCCATAACTCTTTCTCTCTTGATGAATTAAAAAATGCATTTGAAGATTTGCATGATGAATTGAGAAGAATGGGTGCTAAGAACTTTATTTTTAAAAAGTTAATTCTTTCCTCCTCAAGTGAAATTGAAATCTTGAAAAATAAAAAAACTTGCTTTATCAAAACAAGTTTTTGTTTTGAAAGATGAAAACAAGGTTTTGATTGAAAAGATTAAAGACCTTACCAAAACTATTTACAATTTCACTCAAAAAAAGAACAACTTAGATAAACTTCTCGGTATGCAAAAATGTGTTTTCAACAAAATCCAAATTAGGTACAAACCAAAGAAGAAACAAAAGTTCTTAAGCAATATTTTTGTCAAAGGATCTTCCAATCATACAAATGCTACATGTTTTCATTGCTATGAACATGGACACATTATCACACATTATCCACATAGAAAATCTTTTAATCTACCTGTCAAGAAGGTTTGGGTTCCTGAGGGAACGCATCCTTAAAGAACTAACTCCAAATGACCCAAAAAAATTTGGGTACTAAAAATTAAAAATTAATTCTCCTTGCAGGTATGTTTCAAGTCCTCATTCAAGGAAGGGTTATGGTACCTTAATAGCGTTTGCTCAAGATGCATGACAGGCGACCAATCTATGTTTGCATCCCTCAAACCAAAAGATGGTGAATTTGTAACATTTAGAAACAATAGTAAAGGAAAAATTATAGGAGTCGGTTGTATCGATAAAATTCTTTCTCCTTCTATTGAAAATATTTTGCTTGTTGATGATTTAAAATATAACCTTCTTAGCATAAGTCAACTTTGTGACAAAGGCCACAAGGTTGCCTTTGATCATGTTAAGTGTGTTATTGAAGATTCAACCAATAACAAAGTTATGTTTGAAGGTCATAGGCATGAAAATATTTATACATTCAATCTAAATAACCTTTCTAAAAATGATACCAAGTGCTTAGCTGCCTTAAGTGAAATAGTTGGTTGTGGCATAGAAGACATGGACATGCACACATGAACTTAATTTCTAAATTTCTAAAAAATAAATTGATGATTGGGTTACCCCAAATGAAATTTGAAAAAGACAAAGTGTGTAATGCATGTCAACAAAGTAAACAAGTTAGAAGTTCTTTTCATTCTAAAAATGAGATTTTAACTTCTAGGCCCTTACAACTATTGCACATGGACTTATTTGGTCCAACGAGGACTTTAAGCCTTAGAGACAAGCGATATGCCTTTGTTATTGTAGATAACTTCTCTAGATACACTTGGGTGCTTTTCCTAGCTCATAAGGATGAAACATTTGTCTCTTTTGCAAAACTGACTCGGAGAGTTTAAAACAAAAAAGGGTTTCAAATCACAAGTATCTGAAGTGATCATGGTAAAAAATTTAAAAACAAATATTTTAAAAATTTTTGTGATGAAAATAGTATTAACCACAACTTCTTTACACTAAGAATCTCTCAAAAAAATAGAGTTGTTGAGAAGAAGAATGGGATATTGGAATAAATAGTTAGAACCATGCTCTGTGATAATAATCTACCACAATACTTTTGGGTCAAGGCTGTCAACATAACTTGTTTTATCGTAAATAGAGTCATGATACGAGTTTCTCTCAAGAAAATTTCATATGAGCTATGGAATGGAAGAAAACCTAACATTAGTTTTTTTCGCGTCTTTGGGTGCAAATATTTTATTTTGAACAATAACAAAAAAATTTGGGCAAGTTTGATGCAAAATCTGATAAATATATTTTCTTAGGATATTCTTTATCTAGCAAAGCTTATAGAATTTTCAACAAAAAGACTCTAATTATTGAAGAATCTATACATATTATTTTTGATGAAACTAACCTTGGTTCTTTAAAGAAATTTTGTGAATATAATTTGATTGACATAGAAAAAGGTGTTAAAGATATCTTCATTAAAGACAAGGATGAGCCAAATCAAGATAAAGCTTCAAATCCTCAACAAAATTAAGTTCAACAGGCTGCTGGACCTTCAAATCCTAAAAATTCATATTTACGTAAGGAATGGAGGTAAGCTCATGGTCACCCAAAAGATCTTATAATTGGTGATCCATCTCAAGGTATCAAAATTCGATCTTCTCTACATAATTTCGTGGTAATTAAGAATTTCTTTTTCAGACTAAACCGAAACATTTTAAAGAAATCGAAAACGATTAGTTTTGGACCTTGGCTATGTAAGAAGAGTTTAATCAATTTGAAAGAAACAACATTTGGACTTTAGTTCCAAGACCTAAGGAACACTCCATAATCGATACAAAATGGATGAGAATTGAGTAGTTTTTAGGAACAAAACTCAATTGGTAGCCTAAGGTAACAATCAAAAAGAATGCATCGATTTTGATGAGACTTTTGCTCTTGTGGTTAGGCTTTAAGCCATTAGAATGTTACTTTCTTTTGCATGCTTTAAAAATTTCAAACTCTATCAAATGGATGTCAATAGTGCCTTTTTAAATGGTTTTATCTCGGAGAAAGTTTTTCTTAAACAACCTCCTGACTTTAAAAATTTAGATTTTCCAAACCATGTTTACAAACTTACCAAGGCTCTTTATGGTTTAAAGTAAGTACCCAGAGCATGGTATAAAAGGCTAAGCAAATTCTTGATTAAAAATCAATTTTCAAGAGAAAAAATCAATATCACTCTTTTCATCAAGTCTCAAGAAAATGATATTCTAGTTCTCCAAATTTATATAGATCAACATTATTTTTTGTGTAACTAACGAATCTCTTTATAAAGACTTGACTAAGTGTATGCAGAGAGAATTTGAGATGAGTATGATGGGACAACTCAACTACTTCTTTGGACTTCAAATCAAGAAAACACAACATGGAATCTACATCAATCAAACTAAGTACACAAGGGACCTATTGAAGAGGTTTGGCATGCTGAAAGCAAAATCCATGGAAACTCTAATGTGTCCTACAACAAAGCTTGACAAGGATGAAAATAGTATAGCAGTAGATGAAAAATGCTACAGAGATATGATTGGATTTCTATTATACTTACCTGCTAGCTATCTTGATATAATGTTTAGTATTTACATGTGCGCTAGATTTTAATCTAATCCTAAAGAATCACATGTGACCGCCGTTAAGTGCATCTTTAGATACCTCTTAGGTACATAAAATCTAGGATTATTCTATCCTAGAGAAATAGTCTTTAAATTATTTAGCTATTCATATGCAAATTTTACCGAATGTAAAGTGGACCAAAAAAAGTACAAATAGAATATGTAAATTCCTAGTACACTCACTAATCTCTTGATTTAGCAAGAAATAGAACTCAGTAGCATTGTCAGGAGGCGAGGCTGAGCACATAGCAGCTAGTAGCTATTGTGCACAAGTTCTTTGGATGAAACAACAACTAGAGAACTATGATTTTTTCTTAGATCATATCCCTATAAAATGTGATAACACAAGTGCAATAAATAAATTCAAGAACCCAATACAACACTCCATAACTAAACATATTGAGATTAGACATCATTTTATAAGAGATCATGTGCAAAAAGGTAATATCAAACTTGAATTCATAGGCACCGATTACCGACTTGCAGACATATTCACAAAATCTTTAAATGAAAAAAGAATATGCTATATAAGAAGAGAACCTGGTATGTTATGTGCTCCAAATTCATGATTAATATGTTATACTAACCATGTCTTTTCAATGCAATTCAATATTTTTTATATTCTTCATTGATATGTGAAATGTGTCGACACCACTTGAAAAAGTGTCGACACATATGTGCTTGAGTTGACCCAAAACTGTATAGAAGAGATACTGCAGGAAAAAGTGTCAACTAATTTCTATATAATGTCGACTCAAATTCGATGTCTGACTCTCGGTAAATTTGGGTCGACCCAACGCTTAATCGTGTCGACTAAAATAGCCGAAAGTGTCAACACATTTTCTTATTTCGGACACCCACACTCGCGAAGAAAAGTGTCGACTCAAAAGTTATTTGTGTCGACACAAGTCTTTATGCCTATATAAGAGGCACCGAACTCCACCAGTTGCGTCGTTTCCTCTCTCTTCCCACAGCTATTCATCTCCCGCTGATTTTCACTTCTTAAAAAATGAGTCGACCCCTCATCTTCACACCTCTGTTCGATCCCTTTTCTTCGATCTAAGATGGCTCCGAAAATAGTGGCTAAATGTAGTAAGCGCACTGGGGATGCTGGCCCTTCAAACCCTACGGCTTCGAAGAAGAAGAAGAAGACGACTTCGACGGCGACGGCGACGGGAACAAAAGCGGTTGTGATGTTAGAGGCATTGAGTTTCAAATCTACCAAGTACCAATAACTCTACTTCTCTTTCTTCGTATATCGAAAGGAAATTCCAAGACGCTTGGTTGATTTCACTTTCTTTGACTCAATTGGAATGTGGTATAAAGACTTATTTTCTAGTCTCAGGTGGGAGAGACTACTAAGAACTCGTGACCCACACTATCCCAGTTTAGTAAAACTCTTTTATGCCCACATCCACATTTCATCGATTCCGAGCACCACCATCACCACTTATGTGAATAGAAGGGAGATACATTTGACCTCTTCCATTCTCAATGAAATTTTTTTTATTTCCGAGGGTGATATCTTTGTTCCTTGCAACAAAAGATCTATTGACATCGAGGGTTTTTCTTTTCATGACGCTGTCCGTTAGATTTTTGAGGTTGATGAGATTGACCCATCCAAAACCCTAGAAGCAAACTCTCTCAAGCATAAGATGAGGATTCTACACCATATGGTTAACCACATATTTTTGCCTCAAATGAGAAAATTTAGAGATGTTTCTTATATGCAAATTTTTATTATGTGGTACATCTTAAAGTAGAAAAACATTGACCTAGGTTTTCTTTTTATTTCAGATATGCTATAATCCCACAGCAAATCTAACTCCTCCCTTTCTCATGGAATGTTTCTGACCAAAATCATTGGCCATTTTAGCATTGATTTAACTGCTGAGCAAATGGTTCTCTTCTCCAAACATGATTTATATGGTGCTTCTACCTTGAAGCATATGCAAATCTCTAAATGTTAGCCCAATGGCTTTTTATATTAATTTTGATGATTTTTATAATTCATTTTATAATAATAAATGGATTTAAAAGAATAATATTTAATATTTCTAAAAAGGTAGTGTTAACACAAATTGAGCAAATGAGTTAACACAAATTGATCTTGGTTAAGGATATTTTGTGTTGAATCTAATTGATAATTGAGTCAATACTTTAAGGTAAGGAATACTTGAATATCAAGTGTGTCAACACCTTTGAACAAATATTTTGAAACCCTAACATATCCGTTAAAGATGTTTCAGGTATTAAAAGTTAGTATCGACACAAGTAACTTTTGTATCAACACAAAAAAGCCGAAGCTTTCTGCACTCAAAATGAGACGACACAAATTGAATTTGTGTTGACACAAAAATGGTTCCTCATTTTTTTTTTTCGAAACTTTGAGTCGACACAAATAAAAATGGTCGACACAAAATTACGGAAGTCACCTGCAGAATTTTATGTGTCAACACAAATTGAAGACGAGTCCACCCAAATATCTCGAGCCCGCCTGAAGAATTTTAGTGTCGACACCAATGTTCAAATAAGTCGACACAAATCTCCCTAGGGTTTCTGCAAAAATTTTGTGTCGACACCAAGAAAAAATGAGTCGACACAAATTGCCTTCTCTGAAAATCTGAAGAACCATTGAGTCGACACAATATCCAAATGTGTCGATACCATTGTGTTGGTGAGAAAGTTTATAGAAATTGTGTCAACCTCTCCAAAGATCAGAGTCGACCCAACCACTTAAAGAACCATGTCCTAGACATTTTGTGTCGACCCAAAAGCCTTTGTGTCGACACCTGCAATGAAAATTCAAATTCGTGGCAGAGTTCAACGTTTGAATTTTTAGCATTAAATACTCTCACCTACCTCCAACAATCCTAAAGATTCAAGAGCTTATATAAGAAGTTACTCCTCAGCATTTAAACTCTCTAGAGACTTACAATCACTATTCTATTATTTTATTCAAACTCAAAGTTTTTAAGCTTTCATTAATTGTTGTAACTCCAGTTCTTGTACCTCATCTCTGTTTACCTCTTCATTTATTGCTAATTAATTTCTGTAAAGAGAGTGAGTGATTCTCATTTATACACTTCATTATTGTATCCAATGGTGCGTCACCTTTTATCCTTTGAGTGAATGAGTAAATCTCATAAAAAAAGAGCTTAAGAGTGATTAAAAGAAAACAGGGGATTATTTTCATAGGATCATCGTGTTGCTGTTGTAAGGCCTTTGAATATGTCCGTAAATATTCGTATCCTTGTGGATATTCTGAAGTGAAGTATTGAGATTGTAAGGGTTAGAATGCACCCATTAAGCATTCTATTTAGTGAAAATTCTCAAAGGGAGACTTGAGGAGTGGACGTAGGCTTAAAGGAAGCCGAACCACTTTAAATTCTTGGTGTCTGATTCATTCTCTCTATCCCTAACCTCTTTATATTTGTATTTCTTTTATCTTTGATTTAACTTTCTATATTTGTTTGCAATATTAAAATATTTTCAAAAAGGTATTAAAAATTGTTATCTTTTTAAGACCCAATTCACCTCTCCTCTTAAGTTGCTTAGAATTAACACCAAAGTTGAGCAGTTTGGACCACTTTCCGTGGCACTCCATCAGTTCCTCGCAATCCATCTGCACCTCAAGATTTCGTCGCCATCCGAGTAGATTTTGACTCACCTACTCAACCAACTGTTAGGTCTGACACACCTGGACCTTCTAGTGTTCCATCACATGATCCTCCTCCTCCTGTTCACCTTGATGTTCCATATGCTCCCTCTACCTCTTCTGCTCCTTTAGTTGATCTCTCTGAAGTAATTTTTTTAATTAAAGGCTTATCATCTTCTTTGTCATCCTTCCAATCTAAAGTTGATCAAGATATATTTGACCTTAATAGTTCTATCTCTTCTTTATTCGACAAAGTAAAACACCTGGACAAAACCAACCGTGCCATGCATCGTGACGAAGAGAATGCCACCGATGCTAGGAGAGCCTTGTGCAAAAAATGGATGACAGTCTTATCTCCATAATCAATTGTAACAAGAAAATCCTTCAGCAAGTTAGAAAGGAATACGACCAATGTATCATCACAGCAGTTCACACTAACTCTCGTAAGGTTGAAGAACATCTAAAATGGTTGCAAGACGCTTGGAGAAAACAGTTCAAGCCCAAGGAATCTAAAGAAGAAGGAGATGCACGTCTGAAGCGTGAAGCTGATTTAGCCCTTACTGCCACATTGAATGCTATGGCTGCGACAGAGAAGAAAGATGAATGAGCCTTCACCTCAAAGGAAAAAGCCTCAGAAAGACGCCAAAAACAAGAAGAGAAAAAGAAGTTCAAGAAATTCTTGGACGATTAGTGATTGCACCTCTTTTGATGATTTCAAAAAGGGAAGAAGACATGGAAGGAAAGGTAAGGTAATGGAAGTGGAGAAGAAGTTTGTAAAAATATTTACAAACTTTTATCATTTAGTAGTTTTTAAAGCTGGTTTTGAAGGAGAAGTTGTACTGTTAAACATACATTCCTCTTTTTGTTGCTTGTGATGATTGAATGGTTTGAACAAACTCTCTTTTATGCTTAGGAATGCATGTTTATATGATTGTGAATGATTAAATTCCTTTTGATAGCGTACTCTCTATACAGTCTATGATTGATGTTTGGAATTTGAAAATTATTTCACACTTTATTGCTTTGATGCACAAATTTTAATAAACTCATAATGCTTCTGAATTAATGTTGCAAATCATCTTATAAGTGTTTATTGTACTGTTGATTGTATGCCTAGCCTTTGTGAATGTATATCCTATTTAAGGGATATCGATAAGGGAGAACCGTTGTTGAAAATATTTTTTAAATATTTTCTAGAAAATATTAAAATTGTTGTAATTATCAAAAAAAATGGGAGATTGTTAGCCTAAGGGATTTTTATTTAGATTTGGATGATTTTCATAAACTATTTTCTAAAAATAAATTGATTTAAAAGGATAATATTTAATATTTTCAAAAATGTAGTATTGATACAAAATGAACAAATGAGTTGACACCTTTATCCATATGAGATGACTCATCTCTCATTAGATTAAACACTTACGTATTCTTGAATGAAAATTTTTGTGCTGACCCCAATTGATAATTGAGTTAACACTTTAAGGCAAAGAATACTTGAAGATCTCAAGTGTGTCAACACTTTTGAGCAAATGAGTTGACATCCTAACATATTCGTTGAAGATATTTTAAGTATCAAAAATTTGTGTCGACACAGAATTTAGGTCGACACAAAAGAGTCAAAGCTTTCTGTACTCAAATAGAGTCGACACAAACTGAGTTTGAGTCGACACAAAAGTGGTTCCTCACTTTTGTTATCTAAAACTTTTAGTCGAAACAGATTGGAGACGAATCGACACAAAAGTACCGAGATCGCCTGCAGATTTTTTTGAGTCGACACAAATTGAAGACAAGTAAACACAAATATTTTGAGCTCGCCTAAAGAAAATTTTGAGTCGACACCAAAGTCCAAATGAGTCGACACAAATCTCCCGAAGGTTTCTGCAGAATTTGTGTGTCGACACCAAAGGCAAAAAGGGTCGACACAAATTGTCCTCTCCGAAAAGCTGAAGAATAATTGAGTCGACACCAAAACCAGTTGTGTTAATACCGTTGTGTTGGTGAGAAGATTGCAGAAATCATGTCGACCCCTCAGAAGATCAAAGTTAACCCAACCACTTGAAGAACCATGCCCTAGACATTTTGTGTTAACCCAAAAGGATTTTTGTCAACACGTGCGACGAAAATTCAAATTCGCGGCAAAGGTCAACGGTTGCATTCTTAACAATAAATGCCCTCACCTACCTTTAACGGTCATGAATTCTCAAGAGCTTATATAAAGAGTTACTCATCAGCATTTAAAACTCTGGAGACCTACAATCACTGTTCTATTGCTTCATTTAAAGTTAAATTTTTTGAGCTCTCATTTATTGCTTTAACTCCAGCGCTTGTATCTCATCTCTCTTTAACTCTTCATTTATTGCCAATCAATTCCATAAAGAGAGTGAACGATACTCATTGAAACACCTCATTTATTGTATCCACGGGTGAGTCACCTTTTGTCCGTTGAGTGAGTGAGTAAATCTCATCAAAGAAGAACTCAAGATATTAGAAGAAAAATAGGGGCGTGTTTTTCGTAGGATTGTCTTCCAATTGTAAAAGGTTTTGAATGCACCCGTAAGCGTTCTGGTTTAATGAAATTCTCAATGGGAGAGTTGAGGAGTGGATGTAAACTTGAAAAAAGCCGAACCACTATAAATCTTAGGTGTCTGGTTTATTTTCTCTATCTCGAACCTCTTTAATATATGCATTGCTTTATTCTTTGATTATCTTGCTTTATTTATTTGCAATATTAAAAGATTTTTTAAAAAGTTTTAAAAATTGGTATTATCTTTTTAAGATCCAATCCAATTCACCTCCCCTCTTGAGTTGCCTAAAACTAACATCATAGTTTAGTAAAAAATAGAACTCAGTAGCCTTGTTTACGACCGAGGCTGAGTACATAGCAATTGGTAGCTATTGTGCACAAGTTCTTTGTATGAAACAACTGTTGGAGGCAATACTGCCAAGATCATTATTTTTGTAAAATGATTTTTGGTAAAAACATTAACTGGACGGGTAAACGCCAAAACGGGCTCCAGATAAAAAATTTGACGTCGAACGATCAAAAATAAACTCGTGCAACCAAAGTTAATTTAGATGAATAACTCTTTTCGATCTAATCTTCAACTACGACTTGATTCCGAGTTGAAACTCCGGTCAGATCTTTTACTGTATTCTCTTACGCGATCTTCGAACGTAGTGTGGGCTACGATCCTCTGAAAACTCGTATTGGTAAAACTCCGATATATTTAAGTCTTAAAAGATAAAAAATAATATCATAATAATATATGAGATATGATCTATCTAATATATGATGTATCAATCTCAAACTGGTTCAGCCTACCCGCGTATATATTGGGCTATAGCAGGGATTGGGGAGTAATTATGAGTTAGACTTCCAGTGAAACACAGATACCTACGAGTGGTTTCTGTAATTATGGAAAGACGCAACGGTTTTTGTAATTTTTATAAAATACTGAATTACAGTTTACACCACTAAAGAACTATAATTGCACTCTAACCCATAATCTCAAGACCTTCTCGCATTGAGCTCCTGTTATTAAATGCTTTCCATTTCTCTCCACGTTAAGATTTTCGATACCCGCCAATTAAATTTAGTTACTGACAATTTAATTTAATCGGCATCTTAATATTTCTTAAGCCCTTCCGCCTAACTTATTTCACCGCCGGATAATTAAATCCACCTGTGGGGTTTGGCCCGGTCAAAACTTATAAGCATCCTTAAGGGGGTATCGTCAATCTCGATCATTCGAGATATGTATTTCGTCAATAATTAATATTTGCCATATAAATAATACCGCTATCCAACTCACCGAGAACATAGACCCATAGAAGATCGCACCCTCTAATAAATCAAAATAGCAAATATTAAATATATGCAAATCAATAATTATTTCAGGATTAAGAGGATAAGCACTATTCATAATAACCTTGAGGTGTG
>JAOTRH010431875.1:0-34214 GCA_034768845.1 Heliamphora exappendiculata | reverse complement strand
TGATGAATACTGATATGATTAATCAAATATTGAACCGAGGATGATTGATGTGGATGTGATTAAGTTGGGCTTGACTAACTCCGCGGTGAAAGACCGAAAACTTGCGCAAGGAGGGTGCCTTTCCCATCTGGTTAGTCCCCGAAAACGTGTGCGTGGGTTGCCTACCCGTCGGTGTTCCTCAGGAAAACCAAAAAAGACGATTGTCATGGTGAGTTATAGAGTTATCTATTACCCAATAGCTTCGCGTAGCCTATTGGAGGAATGGGGAGGGGTTTCTATAAGCTGCACTCGACGTCGGTTCAGTTTTTTTGATTAACGGAAAGAAAGTGAAATGTGAATTAAAATAACTAAAGAATGGGAAAGAAAGTTAATGATTAAATAATGGATAAGAGTTGAATTAATAGTTGGTAATTAATTAAGAGAAACTAAAAGTGAAGACAAGAAATTAAAGAATGATAAAGATAATGTGTGATTAATGTAAGTAAAAGGAAAGGGAAACAAATGAAAGTTTAATGGTTGAATATGAAAAAGAAGTGGTTTAATTAATAATAATAATAATAGATGTGGTTTAGTGATAATAAGAGGTGCGAATTAATGGAAGACGAACTAACTGGAAGAACTTGAATGAGAATGAATAAAGTGTGAACCTATAATCATTTGGAAAGAGAGATAACGAAAGACGACTGTGACTAATGAGAATGAAAAGAAAGAATAGAAATAAAATTTTAATAAATAAATTAAGATGCTGAAGCGAGTTTAATGATACTATAACGTGGGAATAATTAACATCTTGCTCATCTTGCTCATCCAAGATGAGCAAGAAAATTTGAAGCCAAGAAATCTAAATGAATTTTATATTATCTTTGAAGTTTAAACAAACTGGATGCATATGCGAATTAGGAAATAAGTAGAAAGAATAAATAAAAATAATTGCATAACATCTTGCTCATCCACTCCTCACAAATCATGCATTGCACTATTTTAGTCTTTATCCTACGAGTTTCGGCTCATTTACGTTGTTAAACATTTTTTTTTTAGGTTTGTCTGGTAAAGGAAAGGATTGGAGGAGAATTTTTATTTCACGTTGATCGACTGTAATTAATTTGTAAATTATAGAAAATTATGTGTAATGATTATGAATGACATAAGCTTGTTCTTGTAGTTGATTGGTGAATAGTTGCGGACCAATCTTTTACTCTAAAATATCTAGTATAGTGGGTGATATGTAAATTAAGAATGAGAATGGATACCACTTAAAATGTGAGTATCTTTGTATGGAACGATGATTGTTATTTATTCCTCGAACTGTCATTGTGAGTTGGAATCTAGGCGGTGCCTGAGTATAAAATGTTGTTTGAATTCAACAGGTTTACAGGAATTTGGAAATAGTCCGAAAAATAGAGGAGATTCTGCCGAAATTTTTAAGAAATTTACTTAGAAAAATTTTAAAGTTTAAGAATGGAACTTCTTTTAAAACAAACAACATTTTAGTGGTTTTCTTTAAAGGAGGTTTAAACCATAAGTAAAGTTTTATTGAAAAGATTCTCCTCAGTTATTCGACTACATCGAGTTAACACGTAAGGTTCACGTGACCCGGCGTCGGGACGTGACAAATCATGTATAATGCAAGAAAGATATCAATCAATTTTAAGTCGCGAAAGGACCGACGAGTCAGTTTAAATTCATGAGGAGGACCGAGTCAGTTTAGGGTCATGAGGAGGAGGAGAACCAAGGAGTCAGTGTAGGGTCATGAGGAAGACCGATGAGTCAGTTTAAGATCATAAGGAGGATCAAGGAGAAAAACATCAAACTAATGGGTTGAGTTAAAACCTGAAAACGAGACATGACATGAGATAAAAATAATTTAAAAACTAAGTTACGACTTAAAAAAAATTAAATTTATGAAAGAGAAAATTACGAATTAATAGGTCGAGTTAAGACCTAAAAATTTGAGACAATGAATGAGATAAAAATAATTTAAAAGCCAAGTTACGACTTAAAAATTAAATTTATCGGGGAGAAAACTACGAATTAATAGGTCGAGTTAAGATCTAAAAATTCGAGACGAGACATGAGATAAAAATAATTTAAAAGTCAAGTTACAACTTAAAAATTAAATTTATCGGAGGGAGAGAACACCTTAAAAAAAGATAAGGGTTTTAAAACTTACCAAATTATTTTTGAAATTATTTCTCAACACACAAAATTTTCTTGAAGTATTTTTCTTTTTAAGAAACACTCGGGATTATAAAATTATTTTTGTAAAGAACACTCGCGAAAGTTATTTTTAAGGGAACTTGTTATTTTGTTGAAAATCATTTTTTTGCTAAAATTTTTCTTGAAACACTTTTAAGAAACATTTGAGATTATAATTTTTTTTTTGAAAAATTCTAAAGATTATTTTTAGAAGAATATGCACACTAAAAGTTTTAATGAAAAATAATTTTTATGTTATCTAAAAATTATATATATATATATTAAACAAAATGTATGCAAATAACAAGCTAAGCAAAAATATGTAAAAAAAAACAACCAAATAGCCCATTTCAAAATCCTAAAACGTCATAATGGCAGATTGCTACATGGCTACCAACTTTGGAGTTGGCGGTCGTTATGATGGGAAAGACGTGACAGTTGGCAACATGGCGGCCGCCCGGACTGAATCCTTCTGACACGGTGGTCGCCCATTTAAAACCCCTACGACATGGTGGGCGCCATGTGTCGTTTCAGGAAACTAACGGCCGCCCACTTTGGAGTTGGCGATCGCCAACTCCAAGTGCGTACCTGGTCCTTTAAGGCGCGCGGGTGTGGCTCATTCTGCACTTCCTTCTCTCTCTCTAACTCTCGCTCCCTCAAACTCTCTCTCGTCTTTTCCTTGCTTCTAAGCCTCCTCTCGCTTTCTTTTTTCTTATCTCTGCTTCATACGATGTTTACTCTGCTATTTGTGATTCTGTCCTTCTTCATGGCGGACTACGGCCATTGGAATGATGACTTGGGGGTGCGACAAGGCCCCTCTGCTGCTGATAGCTCTTCTATGGGTGTCCTTCCTGCCGGTGGAGTTACTCCCACGCAGCCCACTGCTGTGATGGATACACTTGTATTCGAGGCAGAGCGTGCCTCTCACCGGGCTGCTGAGACTCAGGCGGCTGCAGATGCTGCTGCTGAGGCTGCGGTGGCCAATTTCTTGGATCCCATGCTGGAGAGGGTCATCCGGCGCCCTTCAACCTGCATACATATGCTCCACTACCTCGCCATGTGATTCCTCGTGGGATGAAACGCTACGAGCCTCCTACTGACGCGGTTGCTGCTGACGTTCCGCTCCAGGAGCCTGACCATCATATGTCTCGTCGGCGCCCATCGGTATGTACCCTGTTCTTACTGTTTTAATACCAGGGCATAGTATATCTCAAATGTAAACGCATGCCTAGGATCCCTCATATGATGATGTGATCTAAGTATGATGATGAATGATGATTTATCTTGATGTGTTTGATGAATGATGATGATGATTGTTGATGGTGGTGCGATTGATGGTTGAAATTTGAACTCAGCTTAGGTACCCAAGCGATGGAGTTTAAAACAGTAGGGACACTTAGGATTGAATAAACAATAAAAGGGACAATTATTTTAAAAATAGAAGGCTTGAATTTTCATTTTTATTTATAGGAAGAACATAAGAAAATTAATGGGGAGATTTTTGTTTTTGTTTTGGGACTAATTATGAAAATTTCAAAAATTCTAGAATTTTAGAGAGAATTTTGTCAGAAATCCTAAAAATTTGAGGCAAATTTATTATATATTTTTCTTTTTATTTATTTATTATTATTTTTTTAATTTTAATTTTTTTATTTTATATATATTATTTTACAGACTCTAAAAATTTAAGGGGCATTAGAAAAACTTTTAGGAAGATTTTTAGAAAATTTTACAAAATCCTAGGAATTTAAAGAAAATTTTGAAAATTTTAAAAAAATCCTAGAAATTTAAGAAAAAACTTAAGAAAATCCTGAAATTTTTTTAAAAATCATAAAATTTTTTAGAAAACCCTAGAAATTTTAAGAAAAATCTTAGAATTTTGAGAAAATTTTTAAGAAAATCTTAAAATTTATGAGAACAATTTTAGAACTTTTGAGAAAAATCTTAGAATTTTGAGAAAAATTTAAGAAAATCTTTAAAAAAATTTAAAAAATTCTAAAAATTTTAAGAAAAATCTTAGAACTTTTGAGAAAAATCTTAGAATTTTGAGAAAAATTTAAGAAAATTCAAGAAATTGTTAGAAATTTCTAAAAATTTTGAGAAAAATCTTAAGAAAATCTTAAAATTTCTGAGAAAAATCTTAGAATTCTGAGAAAAATTTTAAGAAAATCTTAAAATTTTTGAGAAAAATCTTAGAATTTTGAAGAATTTCTTTTACAAGATTGGATCAAATTAATCCTAAAACGATTAGGATGAAAGAGGCAAAACACAAAGATTTTTTATTTTTTGGAAAGAATGGTTGACACAAAATAATAGAAGTCTAGGATTCTTAGGATGTGTAGAATTATGAACCTAGGGTTAGGGTGCCTAGTTTTCTAGGGCTCGAGAGAAATTAAAGGGTCGTCACTTACACATGAACCTAGAGTTAAGGTGCCTAATTTCCTAAGGCTTGAAAGAAACTGAAGGGTTGTCACTTATACACGAACCTAGAGTTATGCCTTCAGATATTTTTCTGCACTTTGCTTGCTTGATCTGTTCTTTATATATTCTCTATCTGTCTTCTCTTTACAGGCTGGTCACTATGTCCGAGGCTTCGGAGGTTCAGCCTCTGGGGAGGTGTTAGAGTGATATGATGCCCTTCCCACTCCCAGCAGGGCTTACATCGATGCATCTGGCTTTGCTCGCTTCATTCTCCTGTTGGATAGGACGAGCAACAATTGGGTATGGCTGACGGCCCTGGTCGAGCGGTGCTGGGATACCACAAATACTTTTCATTTCACCACTTTCAAGGCTACCTTGATGCCTCTGAATTTTGTACTTATTATCGGCATTCGGGTTGGAGGAGCTCCCATCCCGTTTGATCCATCCATATCCTAGTCGACCGACGCGCTGTTGTACTTCCTTGGGGTCATTTCTGCTCAGATGGACCGCGACTGAGTCAGATACACCTGGTTCTTCGAGCGGTTCAGACACTTTTAGTGCACCGAGCCTCGCCACTACGAGTGGGTCGCCCGAGGCTTCTTGATGTACATGTTCGGTACCTTCTTATTTTCGAACAAAGAGAATACCGTTTAGTTGCATCGTACGATTGGGGCGGCGCTGCTTTGGCTACTCTTTACAGTTTCATAAGGACACTGACCCGGTTCCCTCATGAGCTCAGCATTGGGGTATACTAGAGGGTCTGTGAGGTATGATTTAGCTTCTGTAGTTCTTTATTTATTTCTGTTATCTGTTACCATTTGTCTGCTGACATCTTATTCTTTGCAGTTATGGGCCTACGAGTTCATCAGGCTTCATGTTCCGACGAACTCTGTGGCAGACCCTCTGGTCATTCTCCGAGCAGCCCGGTGGTCCCGAGGGCTGAAGGGGGAAAAGGCTGGAGGGAAGGACATTGACCGGTTCTAGGTGTCACTGGACCGGCTGATCCCTCACCAGGTATCTTTCTTGTTATTCTGTACACTGCTTTCTGCATTATACCGCTTACTGCACTGTTCACTACACTGCATCGCACTATTTTTTAATTACTGTACTCTATTCATCATATTGTATGGCTTACTGTTCTTTGCATTGTATTGTACTTCAAACTTTTGCAGGTCCACTAGGATGTCTGGAGAGGGGTAGAGGATCGGGCCGGCGCAGATTTGATGCGCAGTCAGGATATCACTCCCAGGCGGATCCTGCTGGAGGGTCCATTTGGATGGGAGTACTATCTAGGAGAGCGAGTGATTCGCCAGTCGCTCAGCCTGGATCACTTTCGAATCCCAGTGGTACCTCCGACCTGTATGCGCCGGACTGAGCAGCTAAGCTGGGTCAATCTTCTCCTCGAGTTGGTGGGGATTTCCGCTACTAAGTTGCTCGTAGCGGAGGGAGATTATCTTGCCTGGGTCCGGGCTCATTTACTGGGTCCATTAGGACCTTTCCTGGTCAACGATAAGAGGAGGCAAGAACCGGAGGCTGCCGATGTTGACGCTGCTGGAGCTGTTGCTGGTGGAGCTGTTGCTGCGCTGTTAGTGATGCTGTTGCTGGTGGGGTGAGGGGCCCGGAGATTCCGTGGGACATCCAGACCGTAGCATATGGTTTCCCCTTTCCCCTGCCTGTCCATGTTCCACTGGCGCCGGAGTTCAGAGCTGACATCAGCCGGTTTGTTTTCCACATTTCCTTTAATTACCTACTTAATTACTTATCTAGTTTTCTTAAACTATTCCCCTATTATTCTTTGCAGATTGGCCAGGCTTAGCTTGATCACACGATGCTGATGGTCACTGGCCTGAGGCTACTGGTCCGGTAGATTGATGCCTCCATGCGAGCAGCCGGCATTGCTTTCACGCCCGTGGCCGTTATGAGTAGCTTGCATGCACTTTTCTTTTTTTTTTTGCATTTTTTGTCTTTATTCTGTGGCTTACTTTTTCCTTGACAGCCTCCAGTTCCAGCTACCGGTATAGTGCCGCCACAGGCTCCGGCTAAGCCTCCTGCCCCAGCCCCGGCTCAAGGTCGTGGTTTTTGGGCCTCTTCTCGGGCACGTTCCAGAGGATCTATTTCATCTGCTCGGAGCCGATTTAGAGTTGTTTCTTCCTCCGGCAGTGATGATGGAGACGACTTCGACAGACTCTTTGAGGATGGCAGCTCGGAGGAGGCCAGTCCTTCCTCCTGCCGAGTCCACCAAAGACATTTCTGACAGAGGGAGAGAGGGAGCCCCCTCTCCCTTTTTTAGTTTTTTACTTTTTTTCGATACATTTATTTTGATGGGCCTGCGTGCCCCATTTTGGCATATTTGAATACATTTACTTGATCCATGGGCCTGTGTGCCCCAATTTTGCTGTTTGTTGGGCCTGGGTCCCAATTTTTATTTTGATACATTTTATCACTTTATGATATATTGTGGGATTTCGTGCCATTTACTGCCTTTTATTCGTTCGTCTGTATGTTTCTCTTACTGCCGTGGATGCATAGCTCAACAGTCACAATTCACACAGACTACAAACACATACCCGCCATGTTTAAACATGGCAGTCGCCACTTTCCAAAAAGTTCACCTGGCGGTCGCCCGTTTCAACATGGCGGTCGCCTAGTCAAAGGGGTGATGTCACTATACTATGCTTTTTGGAGTTAGCAGTCCCCACTTTGAGCGTGCCTTTTGTCGAAATTCTAATTTCCCGCCCTTCCTAACCTTATAAATACAGTCCCAGAGGCCCCATTTGCTGTTACTCTGACTCAGATGGCTTCTCCTCTTTCTCTATGGATTGAAGCATTTTCCTACATTGAACATTTGAATGTTGCCTCATTTGGCCTGAATGCTCTTTTCTCACTGAGAACCGTGGAGGTTAACCGTCCCTTATTGTCAGCTGCTGCTCAACTGTGGGATCCGCAGTCTCACGTCTTTCGGTTTAGCCTTGAAGAACTCTGCCCCACTGTAGAGGAGTTTGTTGCCATTTTAGACCTAACTCTGCGGAGTTCCATTATTGTTCCCACTCCCTTTATTTATGCTCGACAACAGGTGGTGCAACTATGTGGTCTATCTAGAATGGAAGCTTCCCTTCTAACATCTGGTGACTGTCTCGACATTTCATGGCTTATTGAAAGGTTCTGTCCTACCGGCTATCTTAGCAATCTTGACTTTCAATTGTGGCATCGTTATGCACTTTGCCTCTGCCTCCTTACCCAGTATCTCTTCGTCCCTTCCAATGGGTGGGTTAGTTGTGCCCTTGTTGACATTTCTAGCCAAATGTGGGTGGAGAAGGACTTTGTGCCCCTTGTTTTGACCGAGACACTGCTGGGTCTAGACACTGTCCATCATGGTGAGACTACCACCTTTACTGGCAACCTTTTACTTCTTCAGGTAAGCTTAACGTCGTCCTCTGTATCAAGCTTTCTGTCATACCACAAAGCCTTTCTCTTACTGTTTTAACTCTTGAAGGTAAATCTTATACAGAAACCTTCCACTGACAGGCACATTGCCGCTGCTTTCTTTTACCGCCCGCATTATCAGATATGTGACACCGAGGCATCTTGGCGACAGTATCTTTCTTCTCTGACTGGCCCAGACATTACCTGGCAGTGCTCTTGGTGGCAGATTCATGTTATGACTCTGACTACCATGAATCATTCTGGTGTTCTGCTATTCGGTTTATGTCAGACTACTTTCTATTATTCCTATCGAATTATGCGGCAGTTCGGTCGTAATCAGATTATCCCTCACCATATCCGAGGTTGTTTGTCTTCATCTGTACTGCGGGCCCCGTTTCTAGTTCTGTATCAAGATGCCTGGCCATCCCGCTCATTGATGGAGATGCAGGAGCTGCAATATCCCAAGCTTTCTATTGAGTACAAGACATGGCTAACACAAGACAGGGAGAAAAAGGGTAAAGATGAGGAGAAACAAGCAGCTAAAAGGAGAAAGACTTGAGAACATATGCTTTATTTTGAAAAACTTCATAGCTTTCTTTTTTTTATTTTGTAGAGTTTGGGATCTGTGTGCCCTCCATTTATTTAAGAACTTTGTAATCTTACTTAAAGTAATGAAAAACTTCCACTTCATGTTTAAGATGGTTCAAATTTATCAAAGCTTGAATGTCTTTATTATCAAAATCCAGAAATTAATTTGCATTGGTTTTATTTAGATTCAAAGATGGTTAAAAACAAAGAGAGTGATCGAACTTCTGATAAGAAGCTGCCTACGTATCCTAAAAAAGTGGAATAAGGCCATAACGTAATTCGGGCTCAATTTTCACTCGAGTATTAACACTCTCCTTTTGTGATACCCTAACTTTTGCCAAGGTCGGCCTTTCGGGTTTTTGGCCTTGCGGGCTGCTCTAACTTTTGCCTGAGTTGCCTTGTTTGATTTTCAGCTCAGCGAGCTTTTATTTTATCTTTAGCCTTTACCTCAAGAACAATACTTTTTGAGTTGATCAAGATTTACTGGAGTAGAGAATGCATTACCGTCTAAATCCATAATAATAACTGCACCACCAGTCATGATGGTTTTGATAAGGAATGATCCGGACTAGTTTGGCTTGAATTTGCCTTTTGGGTCAAAGATAGGAGCTCCAATTTTCTTGAGAACCAAATCTCCTTCTCTGAGGTCCTGGGTCTTAATCTTCTTATTAAACGCTCGAGCTATCCTCCTTTGGTATCCTTGTACATGAAACAGGGCCTACAGCCTTCTGTTATCAAACAAAAGCAACTCTTCCATACAGTTCCTCTACTATTCTGCTTCTGAAATACTGGCTTCAGTCACTACTCTTAGTGAAGGGATTTCCACCTCAATGGGAAGCACGACTTCCATCCCATATACTAGAGAGTATGGCGTCGTTCCTGTTGAAGTTCTGATAGACGTCCTGTATCTCCAAAGTGCAAATGGTAGGTGTTCTAGCCAATCCTTGTGTGAGTTGATTGTCTTTTGTAGATTTTTCTTGATATTCTTATTTGTTGCCTCAACTGCTCCATTGGTCTGTGGCTGATATGGTGAGAACTTGTGGGCTATTATCCGGTATTCCTCGAAAAGATCCAGAACCTCTCCTTGGAAATGTGAACCATTGTCTGATATGACCTCGTGTGGGACTCCGTACCGGCAGATGATGTTTTTCTTGATAAACTTAGCAACATGGGAGGCTTTCAATGCCGAGTAGGAGGATGTTTCCACCCACTTGGTGAAATAATCAATGGCCACTAAGATAAGCTCATGTCCATTGGGTGCCTTCAGTGTTACTCTGCCAATCACATTGATGCCCCATACTGAGAACGGCCATGGTGACGTTAGGTTGTATAGCTAAGACGGGGGAACGTGCATAAGGTTTGCGTGAATCTGACACTTATGACACCTCCGCACAAACTAGATGCAGTCTGTCTCCATTTTCGTCCAAAAGTATCCTTGTTGTAGGATTTTCTTGGCTAACATATTTTTGCTCATGTGTGGCCCATAAACTCCTGCGTGTATTTCTTTCATCAAATTTTGGCCCTCTTCAGTGTTTACACACAACATGTTGACTCCAGAATGTTCTCGTTTATATAATCTGCCACCGTAAATGACAAATTATGAAGATAGTCTTCGCATTGCCATTTTGTCCTTCTTGCTGGCAAACTTACGATACTCTCCCTTCTGCACGAAGTTCTGAATGTCGAAATACCATGAAAGATTGTCAGTGCTATCCTCAATGGCAACTGTCATTTCATATGCCAGCCTTCTTTTCTGTTCAATTATCAAGGGCCTTATTCAGACTCTAGGCGGTATGTCAATCATGGATGCTAGGGTGGCCAGTGCAACGGCAAACTTATTCTGCAATCTTAGCACTTAGGTAAAGATTATTGATTCAAAGCATAGTATCAGCTTCTCTAGCTCCTAATAGTAGAGAATCAATGTTGCGTCCCTGACCTTCCATTCTCCTTTAGCTGGTGAAATCACTAGTGCTGAGTTTTCGATGACTTCCAGCTTTCTTGCCCCTAGTTCTAAGACTGCCTCCAATCCAGCTAAACATGCTTCATACTCAGCCTGATTGTTGGTGACTTCAAAATTGAGCTTCAATGATAAGAGGACATGCGATTCGTCGGGAGTGATAAAGAGGACTCCTATTCCGTAGCCATATTGATTGGATGCGCCATCAAAATATGGAGTCCATTTGTCATCCCCGACTTTCATTAGCTGTTCATCAGGAAATTAGAAATCTGTGTCTTCGCTTCCTTCAACTAGTTGGTCGGCCAGGAATTCTGCCACTGCTCTGCCCTTGTCTGACCTTCGGGTGACATACTGAAGATCAAATTCAGATAACAACAGCAACCATCGAGCCAACCTTCCTGTCAGTGCCGGCTTTTCAAACAACTATTTCAATGGATCCATCCGGGAGATGATATTTACTATGAAAGACAACATATAATGTCTCAATTTTTAGGAAGCCCACACTAAGGCCCAGCATGTCTTTTCCAGCGGCATGCACCGTATTTTTGACCCAGTCATCTTCTTGCTTAAGTAGTAGACAGCCTTTTCGATTTCAGTTTCTCCTTCTTGTGCCATCATACATCCTATAGATGAGTCAGTCAATGACAAGTAAAGGATCAGTGGCCTATTAGGTTCGGGAGGAGTTAGAATAGGTAGATTTTATAGGTACTGTCATACAGCGTCAAAGGCGTCTTGGCATTTCTGATCCCATTCGAATTTGGCGCCTTTCTCCAGCAGACGAAAGAGCGGCTCGCAAGTAGTTATTAGTTTTGCGATGAATCGGCTGATAAACTGTATCTTACCCAGAAAGCCCCTAACTTCTCGCTCGGTCATCGGAGGAGGCATTTCCAAAATTGCTTTAATCTTTGAAGGGTCGACTTCGATACCCCGTTGAGTGATCATAAATTCAAGCATCTTTTTGGCAGTAACTCTGAAGGCACATTTCTGTGGGTTGAGTCCCATCTTGTACTTTTGAATCCTTTCAAAGAATCTTTGCAATGCTACAATGTGGCCATCCCGATTCTTAGACTTGACTATTATGTCGTCCACGTACACTTCGACTTCCTTATGTATCATGTCATCCAATAAGGTAGTGGCAGCCCTTGATAGGTTGTCCCTGCATTCTTCAAACCAAATGGTATTACACGATAACAATAGGTGCCCCAAGGCATGGTGAATGTCGTCTTTTCTCTATCCTCGGGATCTATCAAAATCTGGTTATATCCGGAGAAGCCATCCATGAATGATAACAATGTGTGCCCCACTGTACTATCTACTAAGACATCAATGTGTGGCAGTGGAAAATCTTCTTTCGAGCTGGCCTTGTTGAGATCCTGAAAGTCCACGCAGACTCAGATACGACTGTCTTGCTTTAGAACTGGCATTATATTGGCTACCCATTTCAAATACTCAATTACTATTAGGAATCCAACGTTGATCTATTTGGCAACTTCTTCTTTGATCTTCAGCACTCATCCTGGCCGGATCCGTCTTAATTTTTGTTTGACCAATTTGGCATCGGGGTATAGAGGGATATGGTGCTAGACGATGTCAGGATCAATTCTAGGCATGTTCTCGTAAGACTATGCAAATACATCTTTGATTTCTTTTAATAAAGTTACTAGTTGCTCTTGTTCAACTGAGAATAAAGAAGAACCAATTCGAACATTTTGCGGGTTGATTTTATTACCCAGATTTATTGACAAAGTTTCTTCAATTATTGGTTGGGCACACATTTTTTTTCTCTTTCTATTAACAGTTTTATTTCTTTGGGGATATCCCCGTCGAATTTAAAATCGTTAAAAAGCGTATGAAACAAATCAAACAAAGCAGAGTAACCGAAAATCTTGTTCATTTTATTAAAAACAGAGAGAATTACAAACTCGATAGTAAAAGCTGGGAGAGGAGCACCAACAGATGTACCCTCAATTACAGATTTTGACTCAAACTTGGACTTAGGATAGACAACCTGCGTATTACAAGGCTCGAGGGTCCAATTTTTCACTTCTTTTGCAGTCGCGTCGGCGATGAGCTTGGTGCAATCTGTCGATACGCTGAAGCCCATCATGAAGCAGTCTGATTCAGTTATACACAGCTGAGACATCTTCTCGTTGAACAGCACTCCCATACCAGTGCTATCAAGCTTGTTAGCCCAATCTTCTTCCTGAACCTTCTTTTCTTCCTATTTCCCTTCCACTATCTCTTCCTCCTCTGTGTCAGACAACTGATGGATGAAAAAGATCTCTAACCCTGGCAGCTTTTGATTGGTTTCTTCGTCGATCCACGGCTCTGGAAAGCCACAACATGTGAAATCTTTCCCTTCCTTGACGAAGCACCCATTGAGCATCCCGAAACGATTGGCCTTTCACCCCCTTCTAGGCCCTTCCAGATCTTCTTCCATTGGTTTTTACCCGAGACCAAAACGGTGCGAAGCCGGCAATACCTAAATGGGTTCCGGGATACCTTACTGTTTACTCCCTAATCCCATGCCTAGGAAGAAAGACATTTTCCTCATCATTATTATGGCCCATGGGTTGACATACCTTTCTTCTTCATTCATCAACATTTGAACAGCCTAGGTTTCATCAAACTGAAAACCACTGAGCAACACATCATCTTCACTATGCTGAACTTCCAACAGAGTTGTACCCTTTTCTCCTCTTGGGGAATGAATGTTGTCTTCCCCGTGAATAGTCAAAATTGCTCCATTCTTTATCAATCTTAGTTTTTTGTGAAGGACCGCCTAGACATTTGGGTCATACAGCCACGACCTTCCCAACAGCAGATTGAAGGAGGCCGGCACATCTAGCATGTGAAACTCAATTGACGTCTCCAGAGGTCCTACTGAAATGGTGAATGACACCAGTCCTAATACATCCCTTCTTGTGTTATCATAGGCTCACACCCCTTGATTGCAGGGAGTGAACTGGTATGGCCTCATCCTTAAGCAGACGACCGTTCTTAATGGGCAAACGTTCAAGGTAGACCCATTATCAATGAGGGTTATCGGGACCCAATTTTCTAGGCACTAGATGGTGATGTGAAGCGGTTTGTTGTGACTTTTTTCTTCAGCGGATAAATCCTTATCAGAAAAGAAAATAACTTTTGGTTCCACTACCAGTAGAATAAGTCCAATTAGTTGCTCTAGAGTGGCCTCTATCGGAATGCTGGCTTTATTCAGAACCTTTATCACAGGTTGCTTGTGTTTGTGTGAGGCCATAAGTAGCCCCCAAATGCTGATATTGGCTTGCGTCTTCTTTAATTGTTTCAGCACTGCATTTCCTTCCTCTTCCTGTTCTTTTTCCTTCATTTTTTCACTTGGTTGCCCTTTTTCCAACTATGCCTGCTTGAAGTGCCACCCACTTCTGGTCAGATGTTTTATCTCTTCCTCAAGATTCCATAACCCTGTTATTGCATCACTAGTTTATCGTACTTCATTTACAGGCGGGGGCTTTTAAATGCCCACAAATCGCCTAACTCACCGATGGCCATTCTTCATTTCCTCTCCTCATCATCTTCTATAGCTCATGTGTTATCAATTTCCTCCCAGATGTCCTCTTCAATAAAATTCACTTACTGTTCCCGACCAGCCCAAAAATCAATCCACTCTACTCCATCTAATTTCAACACGATTCTTACCTGCCAGTAGGACTGCATTTCATCGACGTACACTTTCTTCTCAAAAAGTTGAGGAAGGGTGATTCCATCAAGCACATGGCCGAACCCATGAGGTCGACTCGGGTAATCCAATGGCCAGTCATCTTCTTCATTGCGCTCCTCCTCTTGTTGGTAGGTTTGGATTATCGATTCATACCATTCCCAGGCATTATCATTTCATTCTTCCATCCTGTCTCGAATACCTCTAACCATCATGAATGAGCATGCTGTTTGATCCTCAGTTATTAAAACATGTGGGCGTGGTAGGTGTGCTAAACAGATGTACTAGGTCGGGTCCTCCGATTCCCCCAAAGATATGTAATTTATCCCAGCTTGCCCAGCATGATTTGACAAGGGGTTAGTCGCTACGTTCAGTTTAGGAGCAGCGGATGGTGGTGGGATCATTTTGTTCTCAATGAGGTTCTGGATCTCATGACGTAGCCTTATGCACTTATCAGTCAAATGCCTAGAACCTTGATGGAAGGCACAGTATTGGGAAGCATTGAATCTCGGCGGTAGGGATCAGGTATAGGTATGGGGTTTAATGGTTTGATGAGCGCTTTCTCGATGGGTCAATTTAGGGTGGTGGATAAAGAAATGTTGAGGGGAGTAAACACCCTCCTTGGCCTTTGTTGCTGTTGGCTGTTATCGGACTGTTGGGCATTATTAGACTGCTGAGTGGAAGAAGATGGGTTTAGCAAGTTTACCTCGTTTGAGCGAGACACGAGGTTGGTGGCAGCAGTTTGGTTTTGGTTGTTTGCTGGGAATGTTCTTCAAGGTTTTTGGCTAGGTTTGAATTTTTTAATATCACCAGACTGGATCGCATCTTCTATCTGAACCCCAACATCAAACAACTGCTCGAATGTGGAGAGTGGCTACGTGATCAAATAACGCTTCAATGGAGATTGCAGGTTCTTCACTACCATCCTCACTTGCTATTTTTCAGAAGGCCAGTTTGTCATCTTGGCGGCCTTACCTATCCAGCGGGTCAGGAAATTAACAAAAGATTCCCTATTCTCCTGTTAAGTCATTTCGAGCTCTCGAGTAGTTACGTCTAATTGGATATTGTAACTATACTGGCTGATAAAAGTCATTGCTATGTCTTTTCAAGTTCTGGGTTTAGCTATATCAAGGGAGAGAAACCATTTCTGGGCATCCCGAGAAAGAGATCAATGAAAGAGCAAAGCCTTTAACTGGTCATCAATCCCCATTGGTGACAGGGTACCAATATACATTCGGAGATGAATTCTGGGATCTCCAGCTCCATCAAACTTTTTCATGTCTGACATTTTGAACTTTTCCAAAAGTTTAGCATCTGGAAACAGATATAGCCCTCCAACATCTAGCATGTATTCTTCGATCCCTTTAGCCTTTTTAAGGACCTTCTCCATCTTGTCGATCTTCTCAATCAGTGCAGATTCTCTAGAATGCGCAGTGTTTTCTTCATCAACTATCACCTGTCAAGGGTTCCGTGGTGGTGGTGGAACAACTTGGGGTACGTCGGGGACTTGATTGTCATCCCAAAAGTCTTTGGCATTCTCATTTGTGTCATCTGGTTATCCATTCATAACAGGGATACAGGCCTGAATTACCTGGATCTGTGCCTAACATTGCACTTGAGCCTAGGTTTGTTGCTCTACGGCTCTCTATATATCAGTAATCGCCCTCATTAGGGCTGCCAGATTCACCTCATTTTTTACCATCTCAACTGACTCAATTGGTTGTTCAGATACCCTGCAAAGTCTACCCGATCCTGACCTCACCCAAATGTGTGTTAATTGTACTTTTCTTGGCCAAATGGTAAACTCACGGAGAACACCTGAATCCCTAAAAGTAGAGTAACCCGTATCAGACTCCTCCTGGGTAAACATTCTGACAGCATGTAGCAAATATCTCGGATTCCCAAAATAGTGAATCATGAGCAGATAACCACAGAGACTGAAATAATGCGCCTTGTTGGGCTCATGCTGGTGGCATAATAGGATAACTCGAAAACCAGAATGACGGTTAAGAAGGGGAATCAACTGAATTCTAGAGGGAAAGCTCATCTAAAACGGGAAAATGGACAACACTTTGGCAGGGAAATAGTGCTACGTTGACTAGACTGGTTTGACCTAAAGATTCTAAGGAAAAATGGGCAGCATGACGACATGGAAATAACTCTCACGAGTATGACAAGGATTTGAAAGAAACGAGCCTATGGCAAGCGGGGGAACCAACGACTCGGGACGATTCTGAAGGAGAGAGAAACTACCCTAGAAGTGTTAAAACAAAACACGGGCATGACCCAGGGAAGAAAATTACGGTAAAAAAAATCGAACATGGTGAGGAAAAAGGCTCGGGTAAGAACCTGAAAGAAAAGATAACCTAATTAAAAAGGGATAACAGAAAACCCGGTCCGAACACGGGAAATGAACTAACCTAATCCGAACGAAAAATCTTAACAATACACAAGCAAAACATACAATAAAGAAAAACACATAATCTTAACGGGGTCAATAGTACCAAAAGGAGAGTTCTAAGTTCACTAAATGCAAAAAGCTAGTTTTGGTCAATAAAACAGGGTACCTTCTGAATAGAGCCGAGTATATACCTCCCACGCAAAATATGGTCAAACAGTATGCTTGAACTCTTTTACTGCACTTATGATAGCGTACAGTCAGTAAGGGTTGCTTGTTTCCCCAACAATCCCTGAAACAGATTAACGTTCAGGACATCAGGTTGACCAGACAGGGGGATTTGAGGAACAATGCATATGCATGCGAAAATACAAATGAAAAACTCTTATTAAGAACCAATGATATTTTCGAGTTTAGCTCTCTTATTTAATTTTAGAAACCAGTCTCAAGCGGAGTCGCCAGAAAATACTGTAGCGTTGGATTTAGGGGTCAAAAATAAGAAAATTCAAAGACGTTTTAGAAAACTATTTTAACACCTTGAAAACCAAACTTTAAAAATTTATTTTTATTGAAAATAGAGTCGCCACTTAATTTTTGAGAAAAACTAAAAAAAAATAAAAATGGCTTACTGGGTTTGAAAACGTTAACTAGAGAAAGATGGGTCGAGGGCTAAGGTACAAACCGGGAAAGATGTTAGGCACCTCGTTCGTCCAACCATAAGGTTGGCCTCTACTAACCATCATTGGTTATTTAACAGAATTTCGTAAATGCATACAAATAAAGAAGATGGAAGCAAAGAGAGAATATCTAAAATCAAATATGAAAAATACATAAAATATGTACATAGCACTCCAAATTAGAGTAAGTAAAGGGATTAAATCCTAAATTCTATAGCATGCAATTTCTATATAAATGATACATGAAACTATCAACATGCAATATTTACAAAAATAAACAAAGCTAGCATGATTTGAATAAAAAATGGGTTAAAATGCTAAAATTACCTAAACATGAATTGTTAATAAAAAAAGTTAAACTAATCTAAACATGTATTTTGAAGAAAATAATTAAAGCATGCATATCACCAAAGTAAACTAGACTAGCATTAAAGAAAAACTAAAAATAAAATATGTGTAAGAATTCTATAAAAAAAAGCTTGATAACAAAGAAAATGAAATGAAAGTTTTATAGCAAAGAAAATTTAAAGATTTAAGGGTAAAAGAAAAGGCCATAAAAGAAAAATTATGCTAAAAAAAAGTTAGAAAATGTTTATTAGGCAATTGAAAATGAAAATCTAATTATTTATATTTCGTATTTTAAAAGAAATAAAAAAAATAAAAGAAAAAGAAAATAAAAGAAAAGAAAATTACATTACTATGAAAAAAAAGGAAATAAACAAAAACATCATTAAAGAAAAATTAGACTAATTAAAGGAAAAGAAGATAAAATAAAAGCTAAAAAATTTAGCTAATACTATAAAGCTAAAATAAATTAAAATAACTAGTGAATGAAAATAAAATTACTACACTAAAAGAGAAAGGAAAAGAAAATATAATATAATAAATGAAATTGGACTAATATTAAAAAGACAAATGAATTAATTACAACTATTTAATTTAAATGCGAAATATAGTATTAATTATTACATTCACATAAATGTTGATGTATTATTATAACAATTAACAATATTATTAAGTCGTAATTGCCAAAATATGTTAACACCAATCAATAGATACAAATAATAAAAAAGAAAATTACAATGTGCAAAGTGTTGAGTGTAGAGGAATTTAACAATTAAAGAAGTAAAGAAAACAACTAAATTATATGAAGTAAACAAGATTAACTATATAAATGGAAATAATAGGCAACTTGAAAATGAAATTTAACCCGGTCACTCCAAGAGAGAGAAAATGGAGATAAAAAGACCGAGGATCCAAACGGGATACCTGAATTGTGGAATCCTCGAGTTGGGAAATGTGCTTCAATCCTCAGATGGTGATTCCAAACTAGGGTTTCAAATGTAGGTGTTGGAGGCTTGAGACTCAGTATTTCAACAGGGCTTTGGCGTCGAGGCTCGGAATTGCTCGGCGTCTCAACAGAGCTTCATTCTAAAAAACCTCACACTCAAATTCTATCTTCGAAAATGTACCAGAGTTACGAAATTTATAGAGTTCTTCAGCTAATGAAATGCTGCCACGTTTTAAGGACACGTCAGGCCATTTAGAGTTAGCGGTCGCCACAATGCAAGTTGGCGGTCGCCATGTTTTTCAAAAGTTTCACAAAGTTCTATGACGATCGCCATGATGAGAGTTGGCAGTCGCCAATTTAGGCTTGGGTTTTCATAAAGTTCTATGGCGGTCGCAACAATTAAAGTTGGCGATCGCCTTACTTGGGCAGCAAGTTTCGAAGGTTCGACAAAATTTCATTGGTTTGAAGGTTCCAGGTTCAAATACTGAGCTTGGATCACTTTTCGAGGATCATACTGAGACACCATTCCTGCTGTTTTCATTATCAGATTCACTTAAGATTAGGCGGGATCAAATTGGGGTGCCTACACTTGTGGTTGAGTTCGCTCCCATTACATGATCGCATATCCTACTTTACAGTTTTATAATCTGTTTCTATTGGGTTTCGGCCCAGGTGTGAAATTTTATTGTAAAACTATTTTTAGGTTTGGAAGTTGATGATCACGAGGAGTTGATCTAGTGATACCTGTGGTGGCGGAAGACTTTTCTAGTTTTTTTTTGTATGCCTGCCTGAAGGTATGTTTTGTACGCCTCTTGGCGATATATTTATCCATGTTGAATATGATATTTACTGTGTATGAGAGATGCATGCTGGGTATTCTTCTGATTTTCACAGGTGGATTTAAATGTATGAAAACTTATTTTCATAAAACTGGTGTTTGGTAGATTTTCACGTGACCCTGAATTTTAGAGCATGACAACTTGGTATCAGAGCTCTGAGTTCGAATACCTAAGAGCCATGGAAAGAGGGTTTATCACATGGTGAGGTTGATTATTGATGCTTGCTTGCATGTGTATAAATATTTTTATAACATGCTGTTAGCTTTTCGAGCATGACTGTTTGTGAATATGTGGGAATGGCTGTTGAATCTTAGGATGGATAAGTGTTTTCTTAAGGCGTTTGGATTAACATATTTGGAAGCCAAGTTAGAAACGCATTTGGCCGACGTGTTTTCTAGTAAGAAATCTGAATAGGTTATCCAAATGGACGATCCTGTCTTGTCGATTCTCCTCGGTATGTGAGACGTGTTGACATGACTTTAAGTGGCTACGTGTTTACATGCTTATATGTGTTATGCATTTATGTTAGTAATAACATGTCGTAGGAAAGCTTATCCTGTTACCTTTCTTTCTATAGAATTATGTCCACACGGGGATGGGGTCGTGGCCGAGATTAAGCTTATGTTTAGGATCCGGAAGAGGGAGACGTTCATGCCCCGTAGGAATAAGTGGGCGGTGCTGACATCATGTAGGAGATGCTTGTCACTATGAGAGCTATGGCTGAGGCATCTAGGGCTATAATGAGGACTCCTGAGTCAAGAGCCTCCGTAGCTATGAGAGAATTTTGGCGGTTGGATCCTCCAACCTTTTCTGGGGAGCCGGACTCCAAAGTTGCTACTGAGTGGTTGGAAGTGACCACGGCTATCTTCGATACTCTGGATATCGAGGAGGATGCTCTGCGGGTGAAGTTGGCAGTGTTCCAACTGCGGGAAGATGCCAAGGAGTGGTGGAAGTTTGCCAAGACCACGGTGGAGGACACTTGGGCCGCTTTCATGAGAGTCTTCTTGGAGAAGTATTTCCTGATATATATTTGAGAGATACATACCGAGAGGAGTTCCTTTTTTCTTGTTCAATGAAATCTTTCTATGGTCCAGTATGAGGCCAAGTTCGCGAATCTGTCGCGATTTGCATATGAGATAGTGTCTACGAAGGAGTTGCGCACTAGGAGGTTTGAGAGGGGCCTTCGACCTGCCATCAAGGACAGGATCGCAGCTCTGGGCTTTGAGGTGTACATCGCGCTGGTGGAAGCCGCTATCCGAGTGGAGAACTCGCTGGCAGAGAGCCGCATAGTTAGAGAGAGTGGGAGTTAGCAGAGCAGTGGAGACGCACAGTTCCAGAGGCGCAGGAAAAAGCGTCAGAGGTCATCTGGACCTAGTTCTCATTTTGTTGGCTTGTATCAGCAGCAGTCGTCCACACCTGCACCATCAGTGGCCTCGAAAGGAAGGCTAGAGCAGAGAGAGCTAGTTTGTTATCGATGCAGACGGCTAGGGCATCGTTTAGTTGAGTTCCCGCAGAAGGGTCAGATCTAGAGTTCAGCATATGTCCAGTCACAGGCGAGAGACCCACCTGTATGCTTTGGGTGTGGTCAGTCCGGGCATATTCACAGATACTGTCCTCGAGAAGGGAATGTTCAAAGTGCGACAGGAGCGCCAGCTGCTCCACCTGCATAGAGACGGCAGACTCTTCAGCAACTTAGGGCCCAAACGTCTAGGTTTGCAGAAGGAAGTACATCAGCACATTCCATGAGGCAGCCGTCGACTCAGGGATATGGTGGGCAACCCAGACCACTGCAGGCCATGGCTTATGTTCTTGCTGATCACAGTGCTTCCAAAGCACCAGTTGCATCTGAGGCTGCAGCTACTCCAGCCATGATCAGAGGTACTCTTCTAGTCTTTAGATCGTGGGCCAATGTTCTTATCGACACGGGAGCATCACATTCCTTTATCTCTTCTACTTTTGCATCTGCATTGGGGTTACAGATAGACCCGTTGGCTAGTGCATTGAGCGTAGAGACCCCAGTTAGTGGAAATGTGGTGTTGAGTAGGGTTTGCAGATCTTGTGAGTTAGGATCGCCGCTCGTTGTTTAGAATTTGATTTTATCATTCCAGGCATGACCACGTTTGATGTCATCCTAGGGATGGACTGGCTGACTACCTACCGTGCCTTTATAGATTGTGAGTGATATAGAGTGATGATCTATACGCTGCAGGGTGACTGCTTCTACTTTGTGGGTGTTCGGGATGAGGGCTTGGTGTGTATGCCTGGTGTGGCTCAGGTTCGAGGGAACTTGGGTTTCCTCTTTTCTGCTCTCAAGTTGGATGAGCTGGGTGAGATTCGAGGGGAGCTACCCCCTGTGGTCTGTGATTATCCAGATGTCTTTTCTAATGATTTGTTTGAGTTGCCACCGAGCCAAGATGTGGAGTTTTTCATTGAACTTGTTCTAAGAGCTGCTCCTATCTCTACACCATCGTATCGCTTTGCACCTGCTGAATTGTGAGAACTCAAGGTACAATTACAGGAGTTGCTAGACAAGGGGTTTGTACGGCTGAGTACGTCACCGTGGGGAGCTCCAGCTCTTGTTGCGAAGAAGAAGGATGGATCCTTGAGATTGTGCATTGATTACAGGAAGCTAAACCAGGTAACGGTGAAGAACAAATATCCTATGCAGAGGATTGATGACCTGTTTGATCAGCTGAGAGGATCATGTTGCTTTTCAAAATTTGACTTGAGGTCAGGATATTACCAGCTCAGGATTAGGGACGAGGACATAGTGAAGATCGCTTTTCGGACTCGTTATGGTCACTACGCATTTCTGGTCATGCCGTTCTGTTTGACGAACGCCCCTGCAACATTTATGGGTTTGGTGAATTGTATCTTCCACCCTTATATGGACAGTTTTGTGGTGGTATTCGTAGATGACATTCTAATCTATTCACCTATAAGGGAGATGCATGAGGAGCATCTGCACGTTGTATTGTAACTTCTGAGGGAACATCGCTTGTATACAAAGTTCGAGAAGTGCGAGTTCTAGATGTCAGAGGTGAGATTCCTTGGACACGTGGTGTCGAAGGATAGGGTATCAGTGGACTCGTCGAAGACTGATGCTGTGATGGATTGGTAGCGACCGAAGAACATCTTTAAGATCCACAATTTTTTGGGTCTGGCAGGTTATTATCGGCGGTTCGTGAAGGACTTTTCCAAGTTGGCAGCACCTATGACGCGTCTGACACGAAAGAGAGTTGTGTTCATATGGAGCGAGTCCTGTGAATTAGCTTTCCAAGAGTTCAAGAGGAGATTGACCAGTGCGCCAGTGTTGATTATTCCATAGCGAGGTCTGGGGTATACAGTGTATTGTGACGCATCGCACGAGGGTTTGGGCTGTGTATTGATGTAGGGAGGTAAGGTTGTAGCCTACGGCTCGCGGCAGTTGAATACACATGAGAAGAACTACCTGACGTATGATCTAGAGTTAGCAACCGTGATCTTCACTTTGAAGACATGGCGGTATTATCTACATGGTGAACACTTCGAGGTTTATTCTGATCACAAGAGCTTAAAATATTTATTTTCGCAGAAAGACTTGAATCTTCGCTAACGACGATGATAGAGTTGTTAGGAGACTACGACTTTGATTTGCAGTACCATCTAGGGAAGGAAAATATCGTAGTTGACGCGCTCAGTAAGAGATCTCATGGTTCGTTAGCTTCTATGGGTATACGAGAATGGGATATGCTTAGAGATGTTAGAGAGTTTGATCTGTGTCTCAAAGAGACAGGGGCAGGTGCGACCTTATATTCACTAGCTTCACAGTCCGCATTGGTTGCACGTGTGTTAGGGGCTCAGCGAACCAATCAGGAGGCTCAGATGATACGGGACCGCATTTCCAGTGGAAAGGATACAGCAAGATGGACGATGGGTTCAGATCAGAGTTTGAGGTTGACATGGAGTCTGTTTATGCCAGAGTCGTGCCGTGATGAGGTGCTACATGAGTTTCATCATTCACGTCTTGAAGTGCATCCAGGAGGCATAAAGATGTATCATGACTTGCGTCGTCAGTTCTGGTGGACGAGAATGAAGAGGGATGTGATCCAGTTTGTTTCTCGATGCCTTACTTGTCAACAAGTAAATGTCGAACACTAGAGACCAGTAAAATTGTTGCAGTCGTTGCCTATATCTGAGTGGAAGTTGGAGAATATCACGATGGATTTCGTATCAGGACTTTCTCGATCGCCGATGGGACACGATGCTGTTTAGGTTGTGGTTGATAGGTTGACGATGTCTGCGCACTTCCTCCCTATTCGAGTGAGAGATCTAGTGGACAGATTGAGCAGATTATACATCCGAGAGATAGTCCGACTACACAGAGTACCTGTGACTATCGTTTCTGATCGAGACCTGTACTTTACATCGCGCTTTTGGCAGAGCTTTCAGGTGGTTTTGGGGATGATTTTGACTTTTAACACAGCTTTTCACCCACAGACCGACGGTCAGTTTGAGAGGACCATCCAGATTTTAGAGGACACGTTAAGAGCTTGCGTGCTTGACTTTCGGGGTTCTTGGGTGGATCACCTATCCTTGGCAGAGTTTACATACAACAACAACTATCAGTCCAGTATTGGGATGGCACCGTATGAGGCTCTGTATGGTAGGCCGTGTAGATCGCGAGCGTGTTGGATAGAGGTGGGAGAGACTACTGTTTTGGGACCCGACCTAGTATGGGAGACGATCGAGAAGATTGCAGTGATTCGTTAGTGTCTGGTGACAGCTCAGAGCCGCCAGAAGAGTTATGCAGATCAGAGGATGAGACCTTTGGAGTTTGTAGTGGGAGATCACGTGTTTTTGAAGGTCTCGCCACGTAGAGGGTTGATGAGATTTGGCCGTCGCAAGAAGCTATCACCACATTTTATTGGACCCTTCGAGATCCTGGAAAGGATTGGGGTGGTAGCATACCGTCTGGCCTTGCCACCTCAGTTAGCATCTGTGCATAACGTCTTTCATATTTCTATACTTCAGAGGTATGAGCCTGATCCTTCACATGTACTGCATTGGGCCGAGCTGCGGGTTTATGAGGATATCACGTATGAGGAGCGTCTAGCGAAGATCCTAAATACGGAGGAGCAAGTGTTATGGGGGAGAACGATTGCTTATGTCAAGGTTCAGTGGCTTCATCACGGGGTTGAGGAAGCGACTTGGGAGCTTGAGTATGGGGTTCGTGCTAGATACCCGGAGTTGTTCACCTCATGACTTTGTAGTGAATTTTGGGGGCAAAATTCCTTAAGGGGGTTAGAGTTGTGAGACCCTGTACCACTTTATTTTTTATATATATACATGTTGACGTATTTTTTCCATGTTATATGTGTCATCGATGCATGGTTTATGTTTTGGAGTTGTAGAACAGTATGTGTAGATGTGTTTAATGCTTTCTCATACCTTGTTTAGGCTTGTTGGGTTGGTTTTTGGGCTGTTAAATCGAGACCCAAAATAGTACGCTTTTGTCCTGAGGTTCAGTCAACTGAAGGGGTTAGCCCAGTCGACTGAGCCCAGTTTTTCCAGTTCGGTTGACTAAACATGGGGGTTTGGTCGACTGAACAATGGCAGTTTGGAGAGTTTTGGAGTTTTAGAACTCCTTCAGTCGACCGAAGTGGCCTCTTCAGTCGACTGAACTGTGGTTTTTGACCAGCCTATATATATTCCAGCCCCTGGAATGTTGGGAGAAAGCTTATTTCTTCCATTCTCTCTGCCTTCTCTCTACAATTTTGTGTTGACTGAGCCTAGTTTTCGACGATCAGCTTGTGGATCCCTACTATTCACGCTGCTAGCTTCGTGTTCGACCGATTAGATTCTTTTTCTGACGTGGTTCGGATTTTGAGACTTTGAGTTTCGACTTAGCGAGGTAGGATTCTAGACTCTACTGCTGTATAAGTGTGTTATATGTAATTATATGTGTTTTCACCGAATAAAAAATACATTAAATGTTATATTTATGTTTAAACCTTATTTTTCGAGTAAAAAGCATATTTTTTGCTTTTCTTGATTTATTACATTATATGACTTGCGGATGTTGGGTTTTCAAAAAGTGTTCTTGAAAACGGTAGGAAATGGTGATTTTTGTAGAAATCTCAACACTTAGTGTTTGGGAGGTTTTGATCTAACCTTTGAGGTTGAGTCTCATTTTGAAACGTTTAGTTGAAAATAAGAAAAAATATTTTAAAATATTTTTGTTTGACCTCCATGTTGATAGATGGATCTATATACATGTATAATGTATTTTGTGAAAATGTTTTTCATAGTTGAGCTACGGGACGGTTTTTGAAATGATTCTCTAGATGTACCGGGATAGCGGATATTTGGCACGAGTTGCCCTCAGTAGAAGTCCGAAAACGTGCGCAGTGTAGGTATCTTTGTCCTTCGGGGTAGTTGCCGTAAAGAGGGTGATAGGTGCTATTATCCTTCGGTGTTAGCCCGTAAAGTTAGCTCTTACGTTATGGTGCTCCGTATAGAACCCGCCATTACCAAACCGGTCCTATGATGTATAGGGATTGGGTAAGGGGCAAGAGTCTATAGTTGTTACCTCTGTCCCCTTGTGACGAAGTCGGTACATAGGATTCATTTTATCTTACCTCGGTGTGTGATCCGAGTGGGAAAATGACGTTTTGGTTACTGTTTTCCTTCAACTGTAAAATATTATTTTGCATTGTGTAAATACTTGATTGTGAATGGAAAACTGTTTGGAGGTTTGTGGGAAAATTGGGATTTTATAATGTAAAACCTTTTTGGCTTGTGGTTGAGTTCGCTCCCAGTACATGATTGCATATCATTCTTTACAATTTTATAGTCTGTTTCTATTGGGTTTCGGCTCACAGTGTGGGATTTTGTTGTAAAACCATTTTCAAGTTTGGAAGTTGATGATCGCAAGGAGTTGATGTAGTGATACCTGTGGTGGTGGAAGACTTTTCTAGTTTTCCTTTTGTATGCCTGCCTGAATGCATGTTTTGTACACCTCTGGACGATATATTTATCCATGTTGAATATGATATTTGCTGTGTATGGGAGATGCATGCTGGGTATTCTTCTAATTTTCACAGGTGAATTTAAATGTATGAAAACTTATTTTCATAAAACTGGTGTTTGGTAAATTTTCACGTGACCGCTTCCCTGTTTTAAGTAAACTTTCCTTCTAGAATCTAGTCGATCCCCCTCCTTAGCCATCATTCTGGTTTTTGTGTCACCCTGTGGTTATGTTGCCAGCATGAGCCCGACATGGGCATTGTTTTAGTCTCCGTGTTTACCTGCTCACGATTTTCTATTTTGGGTATCCGAGATATTTGCTATATGTTGCCAGAATGTTTGCCCGTGAGGTGTTTGATACTGGTTGTTCTACTTTTAGAATCCAGGTTTTCTCTGAGAGTTTACCATTGGGTCGAGAAAAGTACAGTCAGCACACGTTGGGTGAGGTCAGGATAAGGCAAACTTTGTAGGGTATGTGAACAGTCAACTGAAATGGCAGAAAATGAGATGCACTTGACAGCTCTGATGAGAGCTATTACTGAAATACAGAGGGCTATGGAGCAGCATACTCAGGCTCAGAATCAGTGCCAAGCACAGATTCAGGCAATCCAAGCCCATTTACCAACACTGAACGAACAACATGTTGACCCAAATGGTAACGGGGAAGACTTTTGAAATAACAACCAGATCCTCGATAGACCGCAAGTTGTTCCACCACCACCACGGGTCCCTCATCAGGTGATAGTTGAGGAAGAAAACACAGCTCAGTCCAGAGAATCTGCATTGGTTGAGAAGATCGACCGGGTGGAGAGGGTCCTTAGAAAGGCCAAAGGGATCGAAGAATATATGCTAGATGTGAGAGGACTATGTTTACTCCCAGACGCTAAGCTCCCGGATAAGTTTAAGATGCCTGACATGAAAAAATTTGACGGAACCGGAGATCCTATAATTCATCTCCAAATGTATGTTGGTACCCTGTCGCCAATGGGAATTGATGACCAGTTGAAGGCTCAGCGCTTTCACGGATCTCTCTCTTGGGCAGCCCAGAAATGGTTCCTCTCCCTCGATGTAGCAAAGACCAGAACTTGGGAAGACATAGCTACGATTTTTGTCAATCAGTATAGTTACAATGTCTAACTATATGTAGCTACCCGAGGGCTCGAGACGACTCGACAGGAGAACCGAGTCTTTTTTTGACTTCTTAACCCAATGGAGGGGTAAGGCCCCTAAGATGACAAGCCGGCCCTCTGAGAAAGAGCAGGTGAGGATAGTAGTGAGGAATTTGTAAGCTCCACTGAGATGCTACCTGATCACACAGCCGCTCTCCACATTCGAGCAATTGTTTGATGCCGTAGTTCATATTAAAGATGCAATCTAGTCTGGGGATATTGAAAAATCTGAACCTAGCCAAAAACCTCAAAGAACATTCCCAGCATACAACCAAAACCAAACTGCCACAACCAACCTTGTGTCTCGCCCGAACAAGGTAAACCTGCTGAACCAATCCTCTTCTGCCCAACCATCCAACAATACCCATCAGTTGGACAATGGCTAACAAAGGCCAAGGAGGGTGTTCACTCCCCTTAATATTTCATTGTCCACCACCCTGAGTCGGCTCATCGAGAAAGGGCTTATCAAACCATTGAACCCCATGCATCTACCCAATCCCCCACCACTGAGGTTTAATACTTCTCAATACTGTGCCTTCCACCAAGGTCACGGATACCTAACTGATAAGTGCTTAAGGCTTCGACATAAGATCCAGAACCTCATCGACAACAAGGTGATTCTGCCACCATCTGCTTCTCCAAAATTGAATGTTACGACTAACCCCTTGCCAAATCATGCCAGGCAGGCTGGGGTAAATTACATGTCTCTCAGAGAATTAGAGGACCTGAGTCAGCACATCTATTTGGCCCATCTGCCACACCCTCATGTTTCAGTAACTGAGGATCTAACAGCATATTCATTTATCATGGTTAGAGGCAATCGAGACAGGATGGAAGAATGGGATGATGGTGCCTGGGGGTGCTATCAAACAGCATTCCCAGTTATCCAACAGGAGGAAGAAGAGCAAAATGAGAAAAATGATTGGCCATTGGATTACCCAACCCGACCATACGAGTTTGGCCACGTGCTCGACGGCATTACCCTTCCCCAACTTTTTGAAGAAGATATATATGTGAATGAAATGCAATCCTACTAGCTGGTAAGGATCATGCTAAAATTAGACGAGGATGAGTGGACTAATTTTTGGGCTGCTCGGAAACAGCAAGTGGACTTTATCGAAGAGGATATATGGGAAGAAATTGATAATACATGGGCCATCAAAGACGACGAGGAGAGAAGAGAAAGAATGGCAATCACGGATTTGGGAGATTTATGGCCATTCGAAAGCTCTCTGCTCGTGAACGAAGTACGACAGACTAATGATATAATAACAGGATTATTGGATCTCGAGGAAGGGATAGAACATCTGACTAGAAGCGGATGACATTTCAAGCCAGCCCAGCTGAAAAATGGGCAACCAAGTAGAAAAGAAAAGGAAAAAGAACAAGAAGAGGAAGACGATGTAGTACTGAAACAATTAAAGAAGGCGCAAGATAACATCAGCATTTAGGGGCTACTGATGGCCTCGCATAAACACAGACAACCCGTACTAAAGGTTTGGAATAAAACCAGTATTACGATAAAGGCCACCCCCGAGCAGCTGATTGGACTTATTCTGTCAGCGGTTGAATCGAAAGTCATTCCTTTTTCTGATAAAGATCTGCCAATAGAAGGGAGAAATCACAACAAATCACTGCATATCACCATTAAGTGCCTGGACAATTGGGTCCCTGTGACTCTCATCGATAACGGGTTTGCGTTAAATATATGTCTACTCAGAACGATACTCTGTCTAGGACTAAAGACGAAGCAATTCGTACCAAGCAATCAATGGGTCCAGGCTTATGATAACACAATGAGGGATGTGCTGGGACTGGTGTCATTTGCGATATCAATAGGGCCCTTGAAAATGTCGATCGAGTTCCATGTACTAGATGTGCCGGCGTCTTTCAACTTGTTGTTGGGAAGACCTTGGTTGCATGACCCAAATGTCCAGGCTATACCATCGACTCTCCATCAGAAGCTGAAATTGATAAGAAATGGGGCAGTTTTGACTATTCACGGAGAAGACATCATTCATCCCCCGAGAGGAGGAGAGGGCACAACTCTATTGGAAGTTCAACATAATGAAGATGATGTGTTGCTCAGTGATTTTTGGTTTGATGAAGCAAAGGCTGTTCAGATGTTGATGAATGAAGAAGAAAGGTATGTCAACCCGCGGGCTATAACAATGATGAGGAAAATGTCCTTCTTTCCTGGCATGGGATTAGGACGCAAGCAGTAGGGAATCCTGGAACCCATTCAGGTATTGCCAACTTCTCACCATTTTGATCTTGGGTATAAACTAACAGAAGAAGATCTGAAAGGGCCTAGAAGGGGACAAAAGGGAAATTATTTTGGGACGCTCAATGGGTACTTCATTAAGGAAGGGAAAGATTTTCCATATTGTGGCTTTCCAGTGTCGTAGATCGATGAAGAAACCAATCAAAAGCTGCCAGGGTTGGAGATCTTTTTCAGCCATCAGTTGTCTGATACGGAAGAGGAAGAGACAGTGGAAGGGAAAGAAGAAGGAAATAAGGTTCGGGAGGAAGATTAGGCCGATAAGTTTGATGGTACTGACATGGAAATGCTGTTTAATGAGAAGATGGCCCAGCTGTAGGTGACTGATCAGGACTGTTTTATGATGGGTTTCAGCGCACCAGTAGATTGCAGCAAGCTTATCGTCGATGCGGCCACAAAAAAGTAAAGAATTGAACCATCGAGTCTTGTAATGTGCATGTCATCTATCCCGAGTTCAAGTTTGAGTCGGAGCCTGTAATCGAGGGCACGTTTGTCGGTGGTCCTCTTTCTACTTTTACCATCGAGTTTGTAATTCTCTCTACTTTTATTGAAATGAACAAAATTTCCAGTTACTCTGCTTTATTCGATTTATTTCATATGCTTTCTAACGATTTTGAATTTGACGAGAATATTCCCAAAGAAATAAAACTTTTAATAAAAAGAAAAGAAGAAATGCATACCCAACTTATAATTGAAGAAACTTTGCCAATAAATTTGGGTGATGAAAATAACCCGCAAAATGTTCAAATTGGTTCTTCTTTATCCTTAGTTGAACAAGAACAATTAATAACTTTATTAAAAGAATTCAAGGATGTGTTTGCATAGTCTTATGAGGATGTGCCCGAAATTGATCCCGACATTGTCCAGCACCATATCTCCTTATAGCCTGATGCCAAACCAGTTAAACAAAAATTAAGACGGATATGGCCAGACTGGGCTCTGAAGATCTAAGAAGAAGTTGCCAAACAGATCAATGCGGGATTCCTGATGGTAGCCGAGTATCCGAAGTAGGTGGCTAACATTGTTCCAGTGCTTAAGAAGGACGGTTGTATCCGAGTCTGCGAGGATTTTCAAGATCTCAACAAGGCTAGCCCGAAAGATGATTTTCCACTGCCACATATTGACGTCTAAGTAGATAGTACATGAGGCATGCCCTGCTATCATTCATGGACGGTTTCTTTGGGTACAACCAAATTTTGATGGATCCCGAAGACATAGAAAAGATGACACACCATGCCTTGGGGTACCTATTATTATCGTGTGATGCCGTTTGGCTTGAAAAATGCAAGGGCAACCTATCAAAGGGCTGCCACTACCTTATTGCATGACATGATAAGTAAGGAGGTCGAAGTGTACGTGGATGATATGATAGTCAAATTCAAGGATCGGGATGGCCACATTGTAGCACTGCAAAAATTCTTTGAGAGGATTCAAAAGTACAAGATGCAACTCAACCCACAAAAATGTGCCTTCGGGGTTACTGCTGGAAAGATGCTCGAATTTATGATCGCTCAACGGGGTATCGAAGTGGATCCTTCGAAGATCAATGCAATCTTGGAAATGCCTCCTCCAAGGACCGAGCGAGAAGTCAAGGGCTTTTTGGAAAAAATACAGTTTATCAGCCGATTCATTGCAAAACTAATAACTACCTGCGACCTGCTCTTCCGTCTACTGAAGAAAGGAGTCAAGTTTGTATGGGATCAAAAATGCCAAGACGCCTTTGATGCTATACGACAATATCTACAAAATTCACCTGTTCTAGCTCCTCCCGAACCTGACAGGCCACTGATCCTCTATTTGTCAGTAACTGATTGAGCTATGGGATGCATGTTGGCACAAGAAGGTAAAATTGAAATTGAAAAGGCCGTCTACTACTTAAGTAAGAAGATGACAGGATCAGAAATACGATACACACCATTGGAGAAGACATGCTGGACCTTGGTTTGAGCTTCTTAAAAATTGAGGCACTACATATTGTCTTTCACAATGAATATCATCTCCTGGATGGACCCGTTGAAGTATCTATTTGAAAAGCCGGCACTGATAAGAAGGATGGCCCGATGGTTGCTGTTGTTATTTGAGTTTGATCTCCAATATATAACCCAAAAGTCAATCAAAGGCAGAGCAGTGGTAGAATTTTTGGCCGATCAACCAGCTGAAGGAGGTGAAGACACAAAATTACAATTTCCTGACGAACAGCTGATGAAAGTCGGGGATGACAAGTGGACTTTATATTTTGATGGCGCATCCAACTAGTATAGCTATGGAATAGGAGTCCTCCTTGTCACTCCTGACGAATCACACGTTCCCTTCTCATTTAAGCTCAATTTTAAAGTTACTAACAATCAGGCTGAATATGGAGCATGTTTAACAGGATTGGAGGCAGCCTTGGAATTAGGGGCAAGAAACCTAGAAGTCATTGGAGACTCGACACTGGTAGTTTCACAAGAGAGAGGAGAATGGAAAGTTAGGGACCTAACCTTGATTCTCTACCACCAAGAGCTAGAGGAACTGATACTGTGTTTTGAATCAATGATCTTTACCATGTGCCAAGACTGCAGAACAAGTTTGCTAATGCGCTGGTCGCCTTAGCATCCATGATTGACATGCCACTTGGAGTCCGAATGAGGCATTTGATAATTGAACAGAAGAGAAAATCGACATACGAGATGACGGCCACAATCGAATAAAACACTGATGACCTTCCATGGTACTTCGACATTAAAAACTTCGTAGAAAAACGAGAATATCCCAAATTTACCAGCAAAAGGGATAAAAGGCGATACGAAGACTATCTGCACAGTTTGTCATTCAAGGTGGTAGACTGTTTAAATGAGGGCATTCTGGGGTCAATAAGCTGTGTATCAACACTGAAGAAGGCCAAGCATTAATGAAAGAGATCTACGTAGGAGCCTGTGGGCCACACATGAGCGGAAACATGTTAGCCAAGAAAATTCTATGACAATGATACTTTTTGATGACAATGGAGACAGACTGCATACAGTTTGTGCAGAGATGCCACAAATGTCAGATTCATGCTAGCCTTGTGCACGTTCTCCCATCTCAGTAATATGACCTAACATCACCATGGCCATTCTCAGTATGGGGCATCGATGTGATTGGCAGAGTAACACCAAAGGCGTCGAATGGGCACAAGTTCATTTTAGTGGCCATTGACTACTTTACCAAATAGGTGGAAGCAGCCTCCTACTCGATATTGAAAGCCTCTCATGTTGCTAAATTCATCAAGAAAAACATCATTTACTAATACGGGATCCCCCATGAGGTGATCTCAGATAATGGCTCGCATTTCCAAGGAGAGGTCTTGGATCTTTTCAAAGAATACCGGATAGTGGCTCACAAGTCCTCACCATATCGATCGTAGACCAATGGAGCAGTTGAGGCAGCAAACAAGAACATTAAGAAAATCCTACAAAAAACGATCAACTCACATAAGGATTGGCCGGAACATCTACCATTTTCACTTTGGGGATATTGGACGTCGATCAGAACTTCAATAGGAACTACCCTGTACTATTTAGTATACAGGATGGAAGTTGTACTTCCCGTTGAAGTGGAAATTCCTTTACTAAGAGTAGTGGCCGAGGTCAGTATTTCAGAAACAGAATGGCAGAGGAACTGAATGGAAGAGTTGCTCTTGTTTGATGAAAGAAGACTACAGGCCATGTTTCATGTACAAGGGTACCAAAGAAGGATAACTCGAGCGTTCAATAAGAAGGTCAAGACCGGGGACCTCAAAGAAGGAGATTTGGTTCTTAAGGAAATCAGAGCTCCTATCTTTGACCCGAGAGGCAAGTTCAAGCTGAACTGGTCCGAACCGTTTCTCATCAAAATCATCATGACTGTTGATGCAATTATTATTATGGATTCGAATGGCAATGTGTTCTCCACTCCAGTTAACTTTGATCAACTCAAAAAATACTATTCTTGAGGTAAAAAAATTAAAATAAAAGCTCGCTGAGTTAAAATTTAAAAAGGCAACTCGAGTAAAAGTAAGAGCAGCCTGCAAGGCTGAAAACCCAAAAGGGAAACTTTAGCAAAAGTTGGGACATCACAAAAAGAAGAGTGTCAATATCTGAGTAAAAATCAAGCTCGAACTACGTTATGGCCTGATTCCATCTTTTTGGGATACGTAGGCAGCTTCTTTTAAGAAATCTAGCCACATTCTTCGTTTTTAACCATCTTTGGATCTGAGCAAGACCAATGCAAATTAACTTCTGAATTTTGATAATACAGTCATTTGATTGA
>JAOTRH010431764.1:0-34218 GCA_034768845.1 Heliamphora exappendiculata | reverse complement strand
TGTGCCGCTGGAAACCAGCTTAGGAGTTAGGAAATCACCATAATTATAACAGTGCGCCGCTGGAGGTGTTTGGGTGAGAAGAACCAGCCTGCGTTTTCGAACTGATCAAGGGCTAAACGAAGTCGGATCGTCGTGATTTTTTAGAGGTATACTCCAGACATCGTATTCTTGATAATCAATAGTTTCGTTTTTCAATCTGTAAGATCTAAACCTACGTTTATTTTGTTGATCGTTACAAATAATCTTTGTCTCGTTCTTTAACCGTTCTTCGCTTTTCTGGATTTGTAGAACTAAGAAAGAGTCTAAATCATTTGTCTCAAACCGAAACCGTCATCGTTGTGCAATCTATTTTTGTAATTTCGATCAATTTCAAGACTAACTCTTTGATTTCTTGATGATCTAGAATATGGTCTATTATTCTCCATAGTTGAGAAGCACCCAATAACTATCCATAAGAAACCAAAAGGTTCTCACATTGGGCTATGCTGTTTACTGGTTAATTGTTTTAATTAGCTTATTATTTAACTATTTGTTTATCTTTATAAATTTTTATAAATTAATTTAATCAAACAGTTTAAATATTATAATTAAGCTTTTCAGAAAATAAAATAAAATTTTACAAATTAACATTTTTAAATAAAAATATATTTATTCTTTTTCTTTTAATTTAAGTTTCAATTAGTTACTCTATTTTAGTATTATGATAAATATTCTAAATTTAAGAAAGTTCACTTCATTAGAAATAATTAATCAATTAGTCAAACTTTAATCGATTTTCGTAGAAAAAGTTAAATTATATTTTTTTAAAAATTATATATATATTTTAAATCGTTTGAACAAAATTAAACTAACAATCAAGTTTTGCATTTAAAATTTTTTTTCTAAAAAAGATCATGTTAAAAAAAAAAAGTTACGTAGATACGAAACTCGGATTCAAAATGACACTTGACATATTTGGTTTGATTTGAAGATTTTTGTTTATAGTTTGATGCATGTTTAGATATCACATATTGCTATTGATAATTGCATGTTAAGCTGTTATTTTTCGTTAAAGCATGATTCATATTCGCATGATTAATTATCGTTTTAGCATGATTTTTAACTATTGGGAGGGTTGTATAAATAAATTTTGCATGCTAAAAATCATAACGGGGTTAATTACGAGACTTTAGTTGTATGTCGTGGTCGTTGAGGTGATGGATATTATCAAGGTGCACCCGCCGTAGGTTGGGCCGGTGTTCGAATCTTGATAATATCTGGTGAATTTTAGATTTTGATAAGTTACCTGGCAGACACTCGTCGTAGGTTAAGCCGGTATATATTTTATGGTAACTTATCAGGCAGACACAGATGCGTTCTCGGTTGTAATTCTAGGATGATTTATCTGGCAGAAATAGATCGTAGGCTGGGTCTTGTTATTATTCTAGGATATCATCTGCCTAGAACCGTAGAAACTTCTCGTGTATTAAATTTAATGATGATGATGATGATGATGATGAGGACGAGGAGGATGTGTTTGGGTAGTGTTCTAGGATAATCCTAGTTGGAGTTATTAGTAATTAATTAAATCACGATGCATTTTGATATATTTTTTGTTTATTTATTGCTACTTGTTGATGTGATTAGTTATCGATACAATGTTTACTTGTGATGAGTTTACTGAGTTCTTTGAACTTATGAATTCGTTTTATGTTTTCATGTTGATTCAAACACCAGGTTATGATGTGCAGGATGATATCGTAGAGGGAAATATAAAAAAACAGATAAAGCCTTGGTTCATGTAAACCTAACCACCCGAGTCTTTACTATCAGTATTTTTTTATTTTTTTTATTTGTTTTTTTTTTTCGCTGCAAGAACAATGATGTAATAAAATTTTAGTTTAATTTTTTTTTAGAGAAATATTAGAATAAGATTTTTTTTTGTTGCCTAATATTTTATTTGTCGTTTTAAATGAATTCAAAATTTTTAGTTCGCCACAGTTATAGAATTACTAAACAACCTGGATACTGCCGTTTGCATGGGATAAAAAAAAAAGCTGTTTGATCCAAGCTTCAATACCTTGCGCCTGCTGTTCAGGCTTTTGGAATCCGGCGGTTTACTCCTTGCTTGGAAAATCGAATCAGTTTTTGATTGGGATGCCACACTGTTTTTCCGCAGCACTTGCGATTGGAATTGGGAAACCGCTGTGATTCCTTGGGGGATGGAAAACCACTGTTGATGTTTGGAAAGCAGTGGCTTTGATTCAATCAAGCTTTGCGCCGCCGCTTGCTTCTTGGAAACCGCCTGGGATGGTGCTGCCAAAACAGCCTATAGGCGCTGTTTGGCGCTGCTTTTTGTTCTTTTCACGATCTTAACAAAAAAAAAAAGCAGCTTGCCGCAGCACTCAGGGCCTCGTTTGGCTAACCGGCTGTTTGCCTGTGTTCTTCACATTGTTCTTCATTTTTCTTATTTTTTTAAATTTTATTTTATGTTATAAAATAAAATAAAATTAGAAACCGAAAAATAATAAATTTTACATTGATCATATACCACGGTAGAGTTTACAATCAATCTAAAAAATTTAATCTATCACGGTCAATTTCCGTGATTACAAAATTAAATTAAATTATCATCCATGCATTCAATTATAATGAAAATAAATGATGATCATAAAATCGAGATTAAAACGCCTACAAAACAAAGTGAGCAATAGTTCTAAATTTATCCAGTCTCGATAAACCGTAAATAAAAATTAAAACGGCTCTTATACCAATTGTTAGAGGCAATACTGCCAAGATCATTGTTTTTGTAAAACGATTTTCGGTAAAAAAATTAACTGGACGAGCAAACGCTAAAATGGGCTCTAGATAAAAATTTTGACGTCGAACAATAAAAAAAAAACCCGTGCAACCAAAGTTAATTTAGAAGAATAAATTTTTTCGATTTATTCTTCAATTACGATTTGATTCCGAGTTGAAACTCTAATAAGATTTTTTACTGTACTCTCTTATGCGATCCTCGAATGTAGTGTAGGTTACGGACTATCGAGAACTCGTACAGATAGAACCCCGATATATCTAGTCTCGAAAGAGAAGTTATGATATATCTGATATATGATATATGATCTATCAATCTCAAACTGATTCATTCTACGCGTGTATATATAGGGTTACAGCAGAGATTATAGGAGTAATTATGAGTAAGACTTCCAGTATAACACAGACACCTACCAGCGATTTCTGCAATTATAGAAAGATGCAGCGGTTTCAGCAATTTTCATAAAACACTAAATTACAGTTCATACCACTAAAGAACTATAATTGCACTCTAACCCATAATCTCAAGACCTTCTTGCATTGAGCTCCTGTTATTAAGTGCTTACCATTTCTCCCCACATTAAGATTCTCGATACCCGCCAATTAAATTTAATTAGTGACAATTTAATTTAATGGGTATCTTGATATTCCTTAAACCCTCCTGCTTAACTTATTTGACAACTGAATAATCAAATCCACCTGTAGAGTTTGGCTCGGTCAAAACTTATAAGCTTCTTTAAGGGGGTATCATCAATCCCGTTCATTCGGGACGTAGATTCCGTCAATAATTAATATTTATCATATAAATAATACCGCTATCCAACTCATCGAGAATATAGATCTATATAAGATCGCACCCTCTAATGAATCGAAATAACAAATATTAAATATATGTAAATCAATAATTATTTCAGAATTAAGAAGATAAGCACTATTCATAATAACCTTGGGGTGTGAATTAATTTATATAGTCAGTACAAAATTAATTATCTCAAATGTCCCGTTCAATACACACAAAGTGTACTAATATAGAGAGTTATAACAATAGACGGCACTATTATTTGTTCCTCGTAACAAAGACAGACCTACTAAAACTCTATGCTACAGTCGTTCCGATGGTATGTTCATTTTCATCTAAACTGTGAACATAAAACTTATATTCTGTAAGAACCTAAAATCTGATCTTCTGTGTATAAGTCGTACTCTACATACCAGATTAAATACTATACAGAATATTAGACATTCATGCATATCAAAAAAATTAAATGATACACATACATTACTCGTAAATATTCTCATAAAATAAAAAATTAATTTTATTAAAAATAAAATTAAATACAAAAAATATAGTTTTTAGTATACCAACCCTAACAGAATGTCACTCTGTCACTTCCAATTTTGACGGTCGATTGATCAATTTCTAAGAGTCTCCTCTGTATTTTGGACTATCTAAATATAAAACTTAAAAATTTCGGCAGAATCTCCTCTGTATTTTGGACTATCCCAAATTTACCTGTAAACTTGTCAAACTCAAATCACAATATATACTCAGGCACCGACTGGATCTCAAGTCCCAAACTCTAATTAAGCTAACCACATAGATTAATCTGGCACCGACTATATCTCAAGTCCCAAACTCTAATTAAGCTAACCACATAAATTAATCTAACTATGTATCAATATACTACAATCAATCCAAGAAATGAATTATATATCCTAATCTCTTTTAAATCACAACTCATTATCCTACCATTCATGTTATCTTCATATAAATAGATTCCCAGATCATCATAATTACGTAAAAAAAAGCACTCTTTTTCGTGAAAACTTTTAAAACAATCACTACAATTTCTTCATGCATAGTAATACAAGTTTTCATATAAATGAAAATTTAGAACCTAAATTACTATCTTCAAGTCTTCATAAAAATCAACTTCATGCCGCGTCTCATCTTTTACGTTTAGACCTGTAAAATGTTTGATACAACAAACATGTATCAAAGTTCGTAGGATAAAAACTAATAACAGTGTAATGCATGATTTGTGAGATGTAAATGAATATTCTTTTGTTCGCAACAACTTAAAAAAAAATATTTTCATAATCGAGTTATAATCCATACTTATTTTAAATTTAAAAGTGCCATTTGTTCATTCTTTTTCTTTTTTCTGAAATCCATTAATCCTTTCTATCATTTCCCCTTCTTTAGCATCGGATTTCATTTTCTTTTAGTGCTCAAATTCGTTAAACTCATTACTCACATTTATTTAATCCATCACATTTTTCATGAGATTATAGATTCACACTTTATTTATTTCATTTCTATTTTCTCTTTGATCAATTACCGAATACTATTTTTTTCACCATATTCATTATTAAACCATTAACTTTTCCTTCAATTTATCAGTTCTTTATCCACATTTCTATTTTCTTTGGTTCGTTATCCAACATTTAGATTTACATTCTTTTTTTAAAATTGTTAATTTTTCTGTTTATCCCCTCATTCTTATTAGGCTCATTATTCATCCCAATTCAATAGTTGACATTCTTTTATTTTCCTTCTTTTATTCTCTTGACATAAATTACAGTTTCTTTTTATCTTTCTTTAGTTCTCACTTTCATTGTCATTTTTTTATTAAGTTATCTAATACCAACGCACGCCGGTTTATTATAAAACCATTAACTTTTTTTTTGGTTCATTAGTTCATTATTCTCAATTACATTTCATTTCATCAATCCAATACTGAACCGACGTAGGGTGCAGCTTATAGAAACCCCTTCCTATTCCCTCAATAGGCTACGCGAAGCTATAGGATAATAGATAACTCTATAACTCACTACTACAATCATCTGAAACCAACGTCAGATGCAGCTTATAGAAACATCACCCCATTCGCCTCCTATAGGCTACGTAAAGCCATTGTGGAATGGGTCGCTCTATAACTCATCACAACACATATTGAACCGACATCGGATGCAGCTTATAGAAATATCGCCCCATTCGCCTCCAATAAGTTACGCGAAGCCATTGTGAAATGGGTCGCTCTATAACTCACCACGATACAATTACCACATTTCGGGAGCTAACTCGTGGGCATATGGTCCCCATTGTGATGTCCCAAAACTTTGGAGACATCTAGAGCGATAATTAGCTAATAATGGTTCGAATTAGTAATAAGAGATTAATACCCATCAATGCAGAAAAGTTAGAATACCATAAGATTAAGGTTATATGCCCAAAATAAAGTGTATTTAACAGAAATTATTAAAGAAAACAACACTAAGTCCAATCAGCTCAAAAGAAATCAAGTGTTGCAGACTGGCAGAGTTTTGGCTCATGGGAGCCACGGTTCCACCTCCTCTGACATCAGGTAGTTGGCAGGAACTTTCGCATCCTCAAAACCTGGCATAGAATGTTATGAGTTAAAACCCAGAAGAAACAATCATAATTATACAAAAATTTCTCCAAGTATAGGTCGACACATAGCATATAAGATGACATGATAAGTATGATGGTGAGCTACGATGAGAATGTTGCAATCACTTTAATTTTTTTTTTCTAATCCAATTTAGACTTAAGTTATTTTAGGTCCTCTTCGCCCGGGAAAAACCATCCTAAATCCCATGAGCCCTATCACGTTGATCAAGTCTACCAACCGAAAAAGAGCGTTCCTTAAGCTGTGGAATGACTACGTAGCGGATTAAGTGTCTAGCTGGATCATCATTAACGGTAAGGGCGTGGATAAGTCAACACTTTAGTCGACTATCAGATCAAGGTCAAGTGCGGGATCGCGAAATCTAACTCCTATTGTTACGCCACTTGAACTTCCTTCACCAATAGTACAATTTATAACAACGTGCATTTAGCACTAAGGGCAAAATTCATTCAAAATAACCAAGGCATAAAGCCACAATTTTTCCAAGTGTCATTGTACCACTCTAAAGTTCAATTTCGTCTCTTTCTTAAAATCTTTAAGTGAACTCCGTAAACCCATCCAATGATGATGTGGTATGATACTATATGCTAAAATTATGATTTTTAATTTACATGGGAGCTCATGCATGGATATGATAAATTAAAATGTAAGACAAAAAAAATGCACCAATTTATTTAAAGTCACCTCAAACTACTTAGACTAAAACATAATATGCATAAATCAATGATTTAACCAATTTTGCATGTAGATAATTCCACCACTAAAATCAATTACACATATCAAGACAATATTACACATTTTAATTATTTAATCATGCATAACACAACATAGAAAATCCAAAACAGTAGCATTAACACTAAATCAAATTTAACCACACCCTAAATCAAATTTAACCACAGTCAGGATTTTCAAGGTTTAGTTACTGATTTTAGAGTTTTTAAAATATTTAGACTTGGAGATAAAATCTGAGATTTGATAGGAATCCTATTTGGGATGTTCTAAATACTTTTCATGTTTTACACTTTTTCAAATTTTACCTCTACGGTCTCGATTTTAACAAAATAAAATTCTGTGACAGTATAGAGGGAAATTTTCAAAACAGTGGTGTGAAAACTCAGTGGATTTAAAAAAAGAAATGAGGACTTGACTTAAAATTTCATTTTAAAATTTTTTACAATGGCAGATCTATGGGCTTAGAAGCTCTGGAACTTGATGTTGTATTTTGTTCATTTTTCTTGAATTTATTATGAATATTCTACCAAATAGCATCTAAATTCGACACACTTTGAGAGAATCATTGCCATTTTCTCTGCACACATGCAAATGGGTTGATTTCAGCAGGGTTAGAAAGATAAGACGCTTATCTATCTAACTACATAAAAATCATACCGAAAGCTTACTTCTATAGTAAATGGGATGGATTCAAAGTTGTATGTCCAGATAGCCATTTTAACCTGATTTACTTCTCTATTTTTAGAAAAATAAGAGAAAAGATTTGGATCTCAAGAAAATTCGTGCATGCAAATAATATATTCATGAAACTATAGTAAAAATTTCAGAAACTTTTGATGAGTCTAGATCACTCAAAAAAAAAATCAAATTTTTGACAAAAACCTTCTTTGGACAAATTTGAGTAGGAAGAAAATATGTATTTTCTAGGCTCCTAGGCCCATGGCTCTTGCTTGCATGGCTATATCTCTCATATATATTGCTAATATATGAGATATATACCATTTGTATGGATCAAAAATAAAAGAAATGGTAGATGATTGAGAAGAAAGAATAAAAATAAAAAATAGGTTCAAAATCACATTTCATAGAGTTGATCATGGATCTTGAATGTAGAGGTGTTTAGGAGCTAAGAAGACCTTAGTATATGAAAAATAACTATATAAAAATATTGTTCCTACCTTATAAATGCTTGTTAGAGGATGAATGTTGATGCACCTTGAGCTAGAGCACTAACAACACTATGAATATATGAAGAACACACTTATTTTCTCCACTCTCTCTCTAGAACTTAACTAGACAACACTTAGCAATTTTTTTTTTCTTTTGAAAACCAAATGTGGTTTGGGAGAGTAGTTTCCGTACAAAATGGGGTGGTGTTAGGTTTTTATAAAATTTTGCCTTAAAAAGAAATCTACTCAAGTGTCCACCTAAAAAAGTGGCCAATGCATGGCAATTTAGAAGCTTTTCTCTTTTTTTTTTAAAATTTTTTATTTCTTACATCCTCACTCCCAAGATGGAGAATTCGGCTATGGCTGAATTTGGGATTCAAAATTATATTTTCATGTATTTTAATGATATATTGGAGATTTGGTGATATAATTATACTGCTTTGTTCAAGAATTATTTTTAAAAATTAACTTAATGCATGTTTTAAAGTATGATAATTATAATTTTGAATTATAATAGTAATTTTAAGTGTTGTACTAAAATTTTATATTTTAGTTTAATTATAGCATTATTTTATTGAGGTGGTTGGACCAAATTTTAATTTTTTTTGTATAATTTCGTAATTTGATTTATATTTTTAATTACTTTTATACTAGTTTTAATTTAATTTGATGATTTTAGATTTTAAAACTCAACTTCTTGATTTAGTATTATTTTATCATTATTTAATTATTTATGTGTTGTATTAAATCCCTTTATATTAATATACAAGTTAGCTCAAAGTTATATTATTACATTAGATTGTTACTCTTGATTATGATATTAGGTTACTTGTAGAGATTTATATATACATCTATACATATATATAATAAGTTATCTTTTTATTTATTTAATTATTTTATGCACTAAAATCACTTTTATTTTTGATTATTTTTTTAGGTTGTAGAAATGTGCATAGATATATATATATAAACACATATTATATTGTTTTTATTATTTTTTTTCTTTTTTTTTGCTTTGGATTATTTTATTGGTGTCTTGTAGAGATTCTCCTATATACAGATACCTATATATATATATTAAAACTTTTGTTGGAGGATGAGAGTGTTTGTATCTTGGTTTAATATTATTTTAAGGTATATTTTTTTGCTATTTTATGCCTAAAAAATTGCTCAAAAAATAGTCTAAAAAATGACAAAAAATATCATCAAAATCGTTGCCGAACCGCCACCGGCAAAGTCGCCAGTGGTGTTGTTGTTTTACTTTTTTTTTTTTCTCTATTTTGACTTATTTTTGCTGCTATTTTTAATGTATAAACTCACCAAAAAAACTATTTAAAACTTTTAAAAACTTACCGCGATCCGTAACTCGTAAAAACCCGAAACCACCGTCGGTGTTGCCGCCTGTTCTTTGTGTTCTTGGATATATTCAACATGTTCTTAAATAATCTAAATAGATATTTAAAAATAAAAAATTAGCTATTATATCGATCATATATCTCAAAGGCTCATATTCGATTCTAGAAAAAAATTAATCTATAATGGTCAACCCCCATGATTAAAAAATTAAATAATCATCATACAAACCATTCAATCAAACGTGAATTAAATGACGATCATAAAATCATGATTAGAACGCATGCGAAATAAAGTTAGTACAGTTATAAAATTACCCGATCCTAATAACCATAAATAAAAAATAAAACGGTTCTGATACCAATTGTTAGAGGCAAAACTGCCAAGATCATTATTTTTGTAAACGATTTTCTGTAAAAATTAACTAGATGGGCAAATATCGAAATGGACACCAAATAAAACTTTTGATGTCGAATGATCAAAATTAAAATTTGTGCAACCAAAGTTAATTTAGAAGAATACATTTTACCGGTCAAATCTTTAACTACGTTTTTGTTCTCAAGTTCTCGAGTTGAGACTATCGAGAACTTGTACCAGCAAAACCTGGATACCTTTAGTCTTCAAAAATAAGTTATGAAACAGGTTTAGCCTACTCGCATATTTATAGGACTACTGTAGCGACCTGTGGAGTAATTATGAGTCAGACTTCTAGTGGAATACAGATATGTATCAGCGGTTGCAATTAAGAAAACCTCAAAGCAGTATATGTAATTATGGAAAACTAGAAGCAATTTCTACAATTTTCGTAAAATACTAAATTACAGTTCACACCACTAATAAACTATAACTGCACTCAGACCACAATCTCAAGACCATCTTTATTGAGCTCATATTATTAAATGCTTAACATTTTTTCTCACATTAAGATTCTCGATACCTGCTAATTAAATTTAATTATTGATAATTTAATTTACTCAGTATCTTGTAATTTCTTATGCTCTTTCACTTAACTTATTAAACTGCCGAATAATCAAATCCATCTGTAGGGTTTGGCCCGATCAAAACTTAGAAGCTTCCTTAAGTGTATATCATCAATTTCAATCTTTCGAGACGTGGATTTCGTCAATAATTAATATTCACCATATAAATAATACTACTATCTAACTCACCGAGAATGTAGACTCATATAAGATCGCACCATCTAATGAATCAAAATAACGAATATTAAATATATGAAAATTAATAATTATTTCAAAATTAAGAGAATAAGTACTGTTCATAATAATTTTGGAGTGTGAAATAATTTATATAGTTAGTATAAAATTAATTACCCAAATGTGTCCCATTCAATATACACAAAGTGTACTAGCACAGATAGTCAACAATAGACAACACTATTATTTGTTTCCCGTAACCAAGATAGGTTTACTAAAACTCTGTGCTACAGTCATACCGATGGTATGTTCATTTTCATCTAAATTGTGAACATAAAACTTATATTCTGCAAAACTTAAAATTTGATCTTATGTGTGTAAGCCATACTCTATACACCAGATTAAATACTATACAAAATAAAGGACATCCATGCATAACATTAAAAGAAATGATATACATTCATTACTCATAAAGATTCTCATAAAATGAAAATATTAATTGAATTAAAATAAAATTAAATACCAAAAATATAATTTTCAGTATACCAACACTAACACAATACACACAAAGTGTACTTGCACAGCTAGTCAGAACAATAGATGATGCTATTATCTGTTTTCTGTAATCAAGACAGACCTACTAAAATTTTGTACTACAGTTGTACCGATAGTTTGTCTATTTGCTTCTAAACTATGAACAACAACATATATTATGCAAGAACCTATAATCTGATCTTTTGTGTGAAAGTCGTACTCTACACACTAGATTAAATACTGTACAGAATAAATGATATCCATGCATAACATTAAAGAAATGATATTGTGTACATTACTCATTAAGATTCTCATAAAATAAAAAATAATTTTATTAAAAATAAAATCAAATACTCTAACCAAAATAAATCTATGATTTTTAGTACATAACACTGACAATCTCTCACTTATTCTCAAAATCATATTGCACTACATCTAGTTCCCATGCCCTCTACATTACTATCGAAAGTCTTAGCCAAAAGGCTCAGTGTAAAAAGATCTACAAAGTTGTCTCCTAATGCAATCTTGGTTATAGCAACATCACATCTCTGTGTAATTTTTCGTATCAAGTGATGCTTACGCTCAATGTACTTTCCTTTCTTGTGGACTCTTGACTCCTTTAAGTTTACAACCGTTTCTCAATTGTCACAATAAAATGTAATAACCGACTAAAGTGAAGGCACCACATCTAGATCCAACAGGAAGTTTATGATCCAAACGGCATTCTTGACTGCTTCATAAGCTGCCACGTACTCGGCCTCCATGGTGAAATCAAAAATGCAGGACTGCTTGATACTCCTCCAACTTATAGCTCCACCTCCTAACGTAAACACATATCTTGAAGTAGACTAACGAAAATATTTGTCTGACTAGAAATCTGAGTCTGTGTACCCTAAATGTCCTAGACTATCTGCCTAGTAAACTAACATATAATCCCTAGACCTTTTTACGTAGTTGATTATATTTTTTACCACAGTCCAATGCTCCTACCCTGGGTTGGACTGATATATGCTAACCATGCCAAAAGAAAAGCAAATGTCAGGTCTAGTGCAAAGCATAACATATATTATGCTTCCTACTGTTGAAGCATAAAGAACTGCCTTCATCTTCTTTATCTCATCAGGTGTCTTAGGACACTGATCATTGGATAGAACGATTCCATGCCTGAAAGTGAGAAACCCTTTCTTGGAATCCTACATCTTAAAACGAGAAAGGATATCATCGATAGACTTTTCTTGTGATAAGACCAACATTCTTTGTTTTCAATCTCGCAAAAACTTGATCCCAATGATGTGACTTATTTCTCCTTAAGTCCTTCATATCGAACTGCTCAGATAACCATACTTTTACCGAAGATAACACTCCCACATTATTTTCGATGAGCAAGATATCATCTACATAAAGTACTAAAATGACTATCATGCTTCTGCCACGCTTCTTGTATACACAAAACTCATCTGAACTCTAATCAAAATCATAAGATTTTATGGCTTGATCAAATTAAGTATTCTAAGATCTCGATACTTGCTTAAATCTATAAATAGATCTCTTAAGTTTGCACAACATATGCTCCTAGCCCTTTGATATGAAACCATATGGTTGTACCATATAGATACACTCGTCAAGACTTCTGTTAAGAAAAGCTGTCTTGACATCTATTTGCTAAATTTCGTAATCGAAATGAGCCGCAATGGATAAGAGAATCTAAATAGACTTAAGCATGGCTATCGGCGAAAAAGTTTTCTCATAATCGATCTCTTCTTTCTGAGTGAACTATTTTGCAACAAGCCTAGCTTTAAAGGTTTCAACATTTCCATCTGCACCTCTCCTTCTCTTATAGATCCACTTGCATCTGATGGATTTTATTCTTTCAGATGGTTCTACAAGTTTTCAGACCTATTTCGAATACACAAATTATATCTCCAAATTTATAGCCTTTTGCCAAAGATCCATATCTTTGTCCTGGAGTGCTTCATTGTAGTCACAGGGTTCGGTATCTAGTTCTGCCAGATTCTGTCAAAAGACTCCTAAGAACATATACTGATCAGGTTGATGAACAACCCTTTCACTACAATGAGGCACTACCTGTGTCTGTGTACTAGATGTAACACGCTGTGCAAAATTTGAACCATGTGCACCATTACCCACATGCTCATCAGGCATGTTAATGGTGGCACCCTAATCGAATAGACTTAAGTAGGAAAAGCCACCTCTAGTTTGAATAGTCATAGGACCACACACATCAGAATGAATTAGTTCCAATGGTTCTTTAGCTTTATAGCCTTTGGCCGAGAAGGGCCTCTTGGTCATCATACCCTATAAGTAGGACTCACAGACTGAAACTGTATCCACTTCCAATGAACTCAAAAGGCCATCTTCTACCAGTCTATTTATTCTTTTTAGATTAATATGACCGAAGCATAAGTGCCAAAGAAACGCTTGGTTCATTAAAAAAGAAACTTTCTCTTATACGGTAAATTAGATGTGTTATTATTCAATTTAGTCAGTTGTAGTGTAGAAGAGATTAAAGTAATTACATAAAGATCATCTACCAATGTACCAAAATAGATAACCCATTTATTATCGCTAATAACCACAAAGTCATTAAAATAAACAAAATATCCGTCTTTAACTAATCTAAAAATAAAAACTGAGTTTCTTCTAATGGAAGGTACATAAAGATAATATCTCAATATTAAAATTCAATTTATATTAAAACTGAGAGTGATATTTTTCACTACAACTACTGTTACCTTTGTATTATTACCCATATGCAGGTAAATCTTTCCATCACTAAGTTGTTGGGTTTCCTATAACCTTGTAAAGATTTGCAGACATCATTAGTGGCTCCTATATACTTACCAAATATCGATAGTAACATCGCTATATATATTTTCACAACCAGTAAACAGAACTTACCCTGATTGTTCAGCTTGTTGAGACAAAGTAAACATTGCCTTTTTAGTGCCGTGTCTGGTTGCAATGAAAACATCTGTATTTTGATTTTTTCACACCAGTACTTGGCCCACTAACTACCTTAGAAACCGTATCACCTTATTTCTAAATATTTTTCTTCTTCATGCCTTTCAGCCTAGAAGAAGAACTATTTTCAGAAACAAACACATTTCTTGACATTGAAAGAATACCCTTGGTAGTTAAAGCAATATCCAAGTTATATTTATAGTCAACAAAATTTGATCTCGTTAGTTTGTTCTTTTTAAGTATATTAACCAGTGCATTAAATGCCATTTTAATCTTGAGAATCACATAATTAAAATAACCGTTAATTATGATGAGCAAAATTTTAAATTTATTTTAAAATTAGTTCCCTCTACCATTTTAAAAAAATTCTCCAGCAGCTTGGTATTATATACATAGCATGCCTTGATAGAAGGACGTTTACTATCCATCGTTTGTCTAGACAGGTCAATTCCTATTAATTTTATTATCTAGGAAACTAACCATGCCAAGTAAAATTAAATAGTTGACATAATTTCGGTCCAGTATATAAGCAATGACTCAAATAGAGAGAATACTATTATTTACAGCTAAGTGTTAATCACCACTTAATTCCAAATCATTTACTTCGTAATGAACTCTTCAGATGGAGAAGTGATCCACACTAACAATTATCCAGAATTATTCCTATAGGAGGTTCATATTGGCGATACCGCAATTAATCCTGTTCGATTGAAAGGAAGACCTTATTACCAACACGAAAAATTAACTACATCATCTACAAACTGATGATGGAGACTGCATGATTTATTTGTAAATAAATTTTCTCTCCCACCTAGATTTTTAAAATAATTTTAAGAGTTATAAAAATTCGCTTAATTAAAATAAATTTATTAATTTCGAAGACCACACACTTCGAAAGATTCTAAAATATCTTTCCGTGTACACGATCCAAAAGATTTCAGTTTGTTAAACTATCTTTTTGTGTTTTAATGAGTAACAAATAAAATAATCGATGAATGTACAATTTTTTAATTATTTTTTAGCTAAAGTAGTGATTAAAGGCATTCAAAATATTTTATTTTTACGTTACATATTTTTTGAAAATAATAATTTATTACGATTAAATATTTTTCTATTTAATTAATTCAAAAATTAAAATTAATTCTCACATTTTTCAAAGATATTAGATTTAATAAAAAACATCATTAAACCTGTTATTTTGTAAAAATAAAATATTTAAAATTTTTCTATTTAATTAAAAACTTCCAATTAAAAAAACTTAATTTTATTTTCTTTTACAAAATTTTAATTAAAGCTAAAGTTTTTGAATTAATTAAATTAACAGAAAAATATAAAATAGATATATATATATATATCATTTACGCAGTTTAAAAGAATATAAACGCAAGATATGTATATATCCCGATTTTAAAATCAAACAGAAACTCTGATTAGTTTCAGTCTCTTGTTCAAAGATAAATAATAATCTTTCAATTTTTTTCTAAATTAGCTTCTGACATCTAAGTTGCATAAGGATTCTTCGATATGCAGTGTTATACATAGAAAACACTCCCAATCTTTGAACATATAAAAAAGCACGAGCCAAAATTGCCCCGAACCACCAGCACCACCGCCGGCTAACCGGTTCCGTCGTTGCTACCACTTTAGGCGGCTTTTGTCGCCTCTCCCGAATTTCATTCTTGATGTCATTTTTTTCTGAAATATAGCTCTCAAAAAATACTATTTTTTTGAAAAAACCCCGGTTCAAAAAAGCTCTAAAAATAGCTTTCGATGGTCGTCAAAAACAGCACTGTCGTTGCCCTTGCGCCGCTGCCTCCTTGCTGCTGCCCATTTGGGCATTTTCGTGGTCGTTTTGGTTCCCATTTTCTCCTATTTTTACCATTTATATCTAGAAACATGTTGTCTTGAAAAATGCCTCAAAAACAGTTCTAAAAAAGCTTTAAAATGGCCACGAAGCAGTTCGCCGCCGCCGCCGAAATTGCAGCTATTTGCCGCCTATTTTGTTGCCTGTTTTGACACTATTTTGCACCTATTTTTGTTTTTTGTTTAGCCTCAAAAACTGTTCTAGAATTTCATAAAAATAGTCCCGAAAAGTTACTAAAAATAGTCCTGAAACTGCCATCGTTTGCCGCCAGAAACTGCCATCGGAACCACTACCTGTAGCAGCTATTTTTGCACTGTTTTTATTCTATTTTTTCACCAGAAAAACTACTAGAAAACCACACAAAAATCTGCTGCAAAGAAACAAAACAAAAAATACTCGATCCGCGGTTTAAATCGCCGAAACCGCTGTCGGTTGCTGTTGCCTTTGTTCTTTGTGTTCTTTGAACCTTCAAACCTGTCCTTATTTTCTTTCCAATAAATTAGAAAAAAAACATAAAGAACATAATATTTTTACATCGAAACCTATATCCTGTTAAGGCTCACAATTAATCTAAAAAAATTAAAATTATCACGGTCAACCCTCGTGATTAAAAAATTAATTAAATCAGCATTCAAACCATTTAATCAAACATGAATATAACGATGAAAATAAAACTGGGATTAGAACGCCTGCAAAATAAAATTAGCCCAGTTCTAAAACTACCTGACCCCTCGATAAACCATAAGCAAAAATCAAAACGGCAATGATACCAATTATTTGGAGAAAACTGCCAAGATAATTAATTTGTAAATGATTTTTCAAAAAAAAAAACTAGACTGGCAATTGTTGAAACAAGCTCCGACAAAAACTTTTTGATGTCGAACAATTAAAAAATAAACCTATGCCACCACAGTTAATTCAGATGAATACCTTTTGGTTGATTCAACCATGAATTTTGAATTTTCGAGTTGAAGCTCCGATCAGATCTTCTATTGTATTTTTGATGTAATTTTCGAACGAAATGTGAGCTACGATCCTCCGAGAAGTAAAACCGGTAAAACCAGGCCACCCTTAGTCTTGAAAGACAACTTATAAATTTCGTTCAGCCTACCCGCATATTTATAGGGCTATAGTAGGGACTTGTAGAGTAATTATGACATAAACTTCTAGTGTAACCTATATACCCATCCAACGATTTTTGTAATATGCAAACCTCTTAGCGATTTCTGTAATTATAAACACCTCGCAGCAGTTTCTGTAATTTTCATAAAATAATAAATTATAGTTCACACCACTAAAGAACTGTAACTGCACTATTAGCCATAATCTCAAGACCCGTTTGCATTGAGCTTTTGTTATTAAATGCTCAACTCATCTCCCCACATTAATATTCCCGATACCTGTTAATTAAATTTAATGACTGACGATTTAATTTAATCGGCATCTTAAAATTCTTTAAACCCTTTCGCTTCACTTAGTTGACCACCGAATAATCAAATCCACCTGCAGAGTTTAGCACGGTCAAAACTTATAAACTTCCTTATAGGGGTATCGTCAATACCGAATAATCGAGACCTAAATTTCGTCAATAATTAATATTCACCATATGTAAGGACCTGATACCTGTTTATTTTGTTCCTTCATATTTTCAGTAAAAGAAGAGACAAAATGTGACAACTCGGTATGTGTTTATTTTATTAATCTTCGCTTTAGTTAAATATGGTGGTATGGCAAAAGTTAGACCATGAATTTTAATGATACGGAGGTTCGTGAATGAATTAATGGATTTTGAATTTTTTTTAAAGATCTAAAACAATGATAAATTTTGATAACATGCTAAAGGAAAGAGTTGAAATGAGATTATGAGAATGAGGTTGGAGATTGGGTTTTAATTTAAGGAGTTTATTAAATTTCTGGTTCAGGGATCATGGCTCGAGCGGTGAAGGCCCGCTCGAGCGGGCTATCGGGATAAAGATGGAAAATTCTCGAATCTTGGATAAAATGGGGAAAGAAAAAATATATATACATACATATCCCTCACACGTGAGCCTTCTAAAACCCACATTTCTATTATTCTCTTCCCTTCCTTCTCTCTCTCTCTTCTTGAGAGAAATCTACCCAAATCTCCAAAATCCCAACTCTCTACCACTCAAATTGAAGATAGAGACAAGATAAGGAGAGATCAAGGGTGAAGATCAAGTTTAGGAGCAAGGAAAGTGAAGATAAAGCTTTGAGGAAGCAAGGAAACCCAACTTCCAAACCATAGGAGGGAGATTTGAAGAAATCACAGGCTTTTGAGCAAATTCGAGGTAGGATCTAGATTTTCTCACATGTCTTGCGTTGATTTGAGTTGAAATTTTGTATATGTGAGTAAAGATTAGGTTAATTGCATGCTTAATGATCATATTGTTAAGTTTGTGTGTGGGTTGCGTTGGTTTTTACAAAAATGGATGTTTTTGGAAAATGATTACCCATGAAATTGATGATTTGAGATATAAAAAAAGGAGTTTGGAGGCTTGAATTAAATGTTTTTGGTTTAAAATTAAAAATTTGAGGCATTTTTTATAAGGGTTATGTGTTTGGAGGTTTGAAGCTCAAAACATGGGCAAATCTGGGTTTCTCTCGGGTGTCAGCGTACTCGAGCGGAGCCCTGTCCGCTTGAGCGCTCACATGGCAGAGTGTTGGGCGCTCGAGTGCTCGACGTCAGCTCGAGCGGACTGACTGCGCAGGGCTAACTTTGTTCGATCATATCTCCTTCATTCAGACTTCGAATTGGGTCGTTCAAGTATTCAAATCGAAGCTCCGAAAGTCCTCTTTCCAAAAAGACTACTCTCACACGAAAATTAAAATAGTGAGGGTATGTCAAAATTTTAAAACCATTTTTCACCCGTTTTTAGCCAAATGTTTTGGAAAAACATATTTTCATTCATATTGGCCCTTTTTACTAAATTCCTAGTCCATTGAGCTTGTGGCACTCTTGTAGATATATCTAAATGCAGTTGGGATGCACGCATTGGACCCGTTAATTGAAGCCTCTTCACACTAAAAGTGAGTTCAAATCAATATATGTATATGTATACTTGATGGGTGTATTCCTTTTAAATTAAGGTGATCCTCTTGATATCAACCTTGTGTTATGGGTATGTGACAATACTATGATTCATGAGAAATTGATAACACTGTGGTTTATGAGAAATTGTGCAACGAAAGTAACGAAATGAAACGTTATATAATGAAGGTTGGGAAATGAGAAATTGTGTACTGATAGTCATGATGGTAATTTGGGCTTGGAATTATAATAATGTACAATGGTAATAAGTGGAAGAGGAACCATGTGTGGGTTGGGCTCTCGGGTTGCGAAAATGAATCTAATTAACTTAAAATGGACAGTACGAATTTATGTGGAATAAGTTGGGCTAGCGGCTCCGCGGTGAAAGACCGAAAACTTACACAAGGTGGGGACCACATGCCTACAGATTAGTCCCCGAAATATGGTATTGTGTCGTGGTGAGTTATAGAGCTATCTATTACCCAATGGCTCTGCGTAGCCTATTGGGATTAATAGAGAGGGATTTCTATAAGCTACACCCGACATCGGTTCATTAAAATGAAAGATTGACGAATGGTAAAGAAATGGATAAATAGAGACAAACTTGGGTGTGCGTGAGTATGCATGTGTAAAAGAAGTGATTTGGTGAAAATATGTATTTTCATTTGGTTACACCCATCAGACCTCACAAATCATACATTAGATATGAGTTGATCTTTATCCTACGAGCTTCGGCTCATGTTTATATGTCAAACACATTTCAGGTTCTGACGAGCGGGGTGATAGCAAGGGTATGGATGCTTTGGGAAAGAACAAAGAATGAGAGTCACGATTTCTTTGTTTCTTTATTTTGTTATATATAAGATACTGAAAGGGATGTAATGAAAATGATGGTTAATTTTGAATGTGTATTATCTCAAGCTCCTTGTGATGAATCCGGAAATGTAACTTTGGAACTTGGTTTATTCTACTTAACTTTTTGAATGATATGTACTAAATACAATATTTTCTTATGTCTCGGGGTTTTAATCGTGGATAGAATTTATGTGTGGCATGTTTTGGGTTTAGTTCACGGACCCGTGTTTGATCGTGCCACAAAATTAAGTTTAGGCATGGGAACTATAAAATTTTATTCGTTAACGGTAGAATTAATAATATGTGAAAGTGAAATTAAAGTACACGGTGATGAATGATATGGTTATGGTTGTGTTAATGGAAAGATTCGAGTATTAAAATATGAGCAAAGTTAGAGGAGTGAGTGGAAATTTAAGTAAATTTCGTAGAATTCAATTTAGGGATTACCGCTCGAGCGGTGGTCTGTTCGCTCGAGCGAACTATCGGAAAATACTTGGACAATTCTAGAACATTGGTGAAAGGTCGGGAGTATGTATATATATATATATATATATATATATATATATATAGAGAGAGAGAGAGAGAGAGAGAGAGACCTCCACCCCATGTGAAACACCCCTCTCTCATTTCTTTTCTCCGCCTCTTCTCCTCTTCTTCCTTTTAGAGAGAGAAACCCATGTTTCACTTGAAAACCTAACCCTCCACCACAGAAATTGAAGGATTGAAGCTAGATCAAGAGCAACCGAGGAAAGAAATCAAGTTTTGGAGCAAGGAGGTGGGAAATGGAACATAAAAAAAGCAAGAACATCCAACCTCAAAACCCTAGGAGGGAGAAATTGGAGGGATCTCAAGTTTTTAGGCGATTTGAGGTAGGATCTAGATTCTCTCATGTGTGTGTTGATTTGAGTTGACATTTTGATTATGTGAGTAAAATATAATAGATTTCATACATGATTTGGAGAATTGACAGGGTTATATGTGAATTGAGTTAGGTTCTCATGAAAATTGGGATTTTAGAGAAATGATAAACCATAATTTTGGAAAATTGTTGCATAAAAAGGGTTTATGATACTTGAACTTCATGTTTTTTAGTGGGAAGTAGAGATTTGAAGCAAGTTTGTGAGTGTTTATGAGTTTTGGGAGTTGGAAATTCAAAACATGGGAGTTTTAGGGTTTTTCTCGGGTGACAATGCGTTTGAGCAGAGCCCCGTCCGCTCGAGTGGTTAATTGGCAGAGAGTTGGGTGCTCGAGCACCCGACGTCCACTCGAGTGGACTGGTTGAGCACGACCAACATGTTTTTGATCATATCTCCCTCATGCGGACTCCAAATAGGGTCATTTTTGTACTCAAATTGAAGCCTCAGAAGTCCTCTTCCTAACAAGACTACTCTCATAAGAAAATTACTTTTGGAGAGAAAGTTATGATTAAAAAGGTGAGGGTATGTCATATTTTCGTAACTATTTTTCACCCGTTTTAGGCTAAATGTTTTAAAAATTGATATTTTCATCAATGTTAAACCTTTTCATCAAATTTCTAATCCCTTGGGCTATAGATATACCTATTTCACTGCACCTGAGTTGGGATGCAAGTATCATACCGATTAGTTGGGTTTGCGATAAAAATGGATTTTCGACTTGTAATTAAGGTTTTAAGAACAAGAATGGGTATGGGTAATTGTGGGTTATGTAGTGATATGGTTATCATTTAAGATTTTAAGTTTTAGAAAGAAAATATGGATTTTAACTTATATATATTATGCATATGATGGGTGCATTTTATTTTCTTCACACGACATGATTTCAAATGAATTCAATTTGGTGTTATTGATGCTTGATGAAATTAATGAAAAAATGTGAAATATGATTCATGAAAGGTTGTGTATTGGAGCTTATAATGGATTTGATTTGAAAAGAGAAATTGAATACTAAAATCGGATGCAACTTGACAATGAAATGGGAAAGTTGAAATTGGAATTGAAACGATAATGCGTGAAAATGATTGGGAGAGGAACTAGTTATGGGTTGGATTCTTGGATTCTTTTTTTTGTGTGAAAATGAACAAGTAATGAACCGTATGGATTGATGTGGAATAAGTTGGACTAGCGGCTCCACGATGAAAAATAAAAAACTTACGCAAAATGGGGACCATAAGCCCATGGGTTAGCCCTCGAAATGTGGTGTTGTATCGTGATGAGTATAGAGCTATCTATTACCCAATGGCTTCGCGTAGCCTATTGGAAATTAATAGGGAGGAATTTCTATAAGTTGCACTCGATACCAGTTCGTTAATTGTGATTGTGTCATGGTGAGTTATAGAGCTATTTATTACTTAATGGCTTCGCGTAGCCTATTGGAAATTAATAGGGAGGAGTTTCTATAAGCTACATCCGACACCGTTTCATTAGATGTGATACACTTTTGTGATAAATCGGGTAATAAAAATGTGATACAATTTTTTTTGAAAAATCAGATAATGGAATTGTGATATGGATAATATGAATGGATAAATATGAACAAATCAGGGTGCGTGGGTGTGTGCATGTGAAGGAATAATGAATTGGTAAAAATTTACATTTTATTTCTGTTGCACCAATCACACCTCACAAATCATGCATTACATTTTAGTTAATCTATATCCTACGAGCTTCGGCTCACATATGTTTATCAAACCATTTAAGGTTTTGAAGACCAGAGATGATACCAGGGTAAGGGATGCTTCGGGAAAGACTAAAAGGAAGATCTAGTGTTTATTTATATTTTGCATTATGATTGTATATAAACCTGAATGAAGGATTATAATTAAAGATATTATGGTTGCAAATGAACTCTTGAGATTTCAAGCATTTGTTTTAAATTTGATATGTGTAAGAATATGGTTTTTTAAAGAAATTTTTTTATATAATCGGAACTCAAATTCTATGGTGAATGAAAGTTGTAGATAATGATCCTTAGGAGGAACGGTTTAGGGTTGGTTCATGGGTCCCTAGGGTTGGGGGTGTGACAAATGGTATTAGAGCTATAGGTTCGAATACCTAAGAGCCGTGGAAAGTGAGGATGGCCCTTAGTATATGATTTGTTTGATGAGATTAGGCACCACTATACGACATGAATTGTGTGCTTGCATGGGTTTGCAATTGAATTACCTTGCGCATGTTATGTGTTTATATGAGAATGGAGGTCGAGTCTTAGGGTGATGCGGCATGCCATATGGCATCTGATCAACTACTTTGGGGTTCAAAATAGAAATGCATTTAGCCGATGATTTTCCTATGAAAAATCTGAATTAGTTGCCCGGATTGTCACATTACTCTAAGACTTTCCCTCGGTATGTGAATATGTGTTGATGTGATGTGACTAGGTGTTTGGTAGTGTGTAGCATGACATTAGGAGGTTAAGTTGAGTTTAACTTAGTTGGGTGTTGTGATGCTCTTGTTGTAGAAGTTACGCCCGTGGGGCTAGGATGAGTTGTGGTTTAGATGGTGGTGTGGGTTGTATAAGTGTGATCCAGTGGTTAGTAATTATGGTGGGTGTAAGATCGTGAGATGAGCATTGATTGTTTAGAGAGTGTTGTACCTAGGAGAGTGGGGGGGGGGGAGGGGGTGACCGTAGTTAGTTGCCTGTTGTGTGTTGTATTACTAGTAGCCTATTGAATAAGTATGGTAGGGCTTTTGAAACCTCTTGGAGGTGGTTCATTGTGGTTAGATATGAGTTGTTTTTTTAGGCGCGTTAAAGATTACGTATGTCATAAGCCGTGCTATCTTTTGAGCCGTCCTGTGTCATGAGCTGTGTACCCCGAGATTGGGTATGGATAGGAGCATAGTGGACGAGAGAATAATGGATGAGAACATAGTGGATGGGAGCGTAATAATCTCCGATCTAAAGTGTGTTAGAAAGTCTGTGCTTAGGCACGTGGTTGGGAATATCCCTTACCTTGAGGGGTGTTGCTGGTAACCATAGCGGTTTGTTGTGATTTTGGAGGTCAGATTGATGACCCTTGTGTTTTCCTTGTGGCATGGTGCTGCATAATGTTTCTTGATAAAAGTTGAAGGCGTATGAGGAAGGAGTATGTGGACTAAAGATGTTATCGATAGGTTGGTTATTGAGTGATGTGCGTGTACGTAAAAGGAGATGTATATTGATGGTAGTTGTAATGTGGTGAACGAAGATTTGAGGTCATTTGGGAAGTTTCACGGAGAAGAGTTTTGTGACTTAGGTCATCATTCTCAAGAGTAAGAGATTATGTGGAATACATAGTGTTTGGTAAGAATGTGAGTGTGTGAAGCTTGTGGGGCATGGTTTAGATATTGCTGGTGTAGTTAACTCGGTCGTCATGGGATGATATGTAGGTATGAGGAGGTCCCATAAGGGGATGATGTTGGTAGTATGTGACATGGCATAAGATCTACAGATGGTGATGTTATCTTACCCTTAAGGGCGAGGGATAGGATGGTTCCGTTTGGTTTATAGTTGGTGGGCGAGGTTTGTTTTGTTCATGTTGCGTATGGGTATTATCATGTTCAGATAGTGGTGTGCCAATGGTACTTGTGTGGTGATATAAGAGACAGGTGTTCTCGACTGAACGTTTTATGTTTTTGGTGGGTGTACCGAAGTCGCAAGTTTGAGATTATGGCATGGTTTTGCCTACCTGTTTGGTTGTTACCTACCTATTGGGAATTGAGTAATGTGACGCAATCCTGTGATGAGATGTCATACAGTGATGTAAGTTTATGTGGTGTTGTCTTTGGTGGTTAACCGATGAGGGCTTGGTGGACGCGTGTAATGTATTGTTGGAGTGGGAAGGAGTGAATGATAGTTAATGGGCTTGAGTAGAAGTCTAAGCATGAAGACTTAGTGCGACGAGTGGTACACTCATTGTGAATGGTGGCCCTAAGAGATAGTGATATGGAGCGAGAACCTAGAGTAGACTTGTGGTTTTTCTAGTAAGAGAGATGTTCGTGAGTCATTGACCAGTGTGATTGCACTTCCTTGGCAAGAGTTAAAATGTTGGGTCGTAAGAATATGGATTCATTTTCTTTTGGTTTCTTGAAGGTCTCGTTTGCTTTATGCCGTGAGCCCAAGCATTTGGGCAACATTTCTAGAGATGTAGTTTGATTTATACGACGTATCGGTAGCTTTAGCTCTCGTTGAGTGAGATCCCTATGGGAGTTCAATGGTTGAGTTATTTACGTGGTGATATTCTTCAATATCAGTTATGTGGGATTCCTACGAGAGTACAGATCTGTGGTTTGGCTGATTAGAAAATCGTGTTTGGGGACCGTGTTGGGTGCATGAGTTCTAAAAGGACTGTAGAAGGGCTCGATAGTGTGGTTGGCCTAGTGGTGAGACGGTATATTTTGAGTATGATATGTCCGGAGGTTGTTTGTGTTTGACCATAGGATCAAATATGGGTATGTTATTTGCCCAAACGAAAGAAGTGAGGAGCAATAAGGTTCAGTAGTGTGGTTTGGATGGCCTAGGGTGATAGACGAGAAATCGTGGGTTAAGATGTTCGCAATAGGTGTGTGCTTGGGAAGTAAAAGTGTGGGAGGCTTATGCATGGTAATGGAAGTTATTAGTAACTCTAGATCAAAAGTCTCAGGATTTAATTTATTTTGTTTGGTGTCGTGCACTTTCTATGTGAGTTGTTTGGACAGTGGGCTTAAGGCCGTGACATGGCTGTGATTTGCCTAGTGGGAGTTAGGTTAGTGAAGCACAACCTTAAGAAGTGAGGTATTGACGCGATGAGAAGGTTGGCGTTGTGTCCTTGTGTATGACTGGTGACGAGCTAGTAGTTCTATGAGGTGTGCTGCACGAGATATGAGGTCTAGGTGTTGAGAGTTTAGTGTAGCGAATGATCTGGATATCATGATCGGGGTCGACAGTAGCTGTGCAACTATGGGTGATGCGGCCTCAAGGTAAGATTTATAAGGTTCTTTGGAGACCAAGTCTTGATGGGCATTGGGAGTACGTTGAGGTTGGACAATGGTTTCTAGTTGTCTTTGAAGATGGGAGTCACAGTGGATTGGAGGACAGAGTTTCTCGTGGGTTTTTTGGGCGGAGTTTGTTTGCTTCATAATGTGAATGTAGGTATGTAGAGTTGTGTTCCTTTGAGATTGAGTTGGTAAGCCAGGAATGTTTGTTCTTGTTGACAAGGGAGTTGGTATTGAGACATAAAGTCCTTTTTGGAAACAATCATCTGAGAATTGTTAACCGTTATATGCAACTTGTTCTAGGTTATGTAGCTAGGGTCATACCTCTAACCCTTGGCAAAGTGGGAAATTTGTTGGAACCTTGTGGCTGGGATATCCATGTGATGTATTTCTGATAGGCTCTTGTGAGTCTAGAATTGTGTTCTGTTTGGAGCTTTGGATTTCTCAGAATTCTTAATATGCGAAGAGTGGTTCGACCGTTCGAATGGAAGATGCGAATGTATATGATAGTGACGATAAGTGGGGGTAATGCAAGTGCAGAAGATTACAAATTGTTTAATTTGAGGCATGGTAGACTTGAAAGACCAATGGGTATGTGTATGAATGTGATTCAATTTGTATGGGACTTTTAACTCATATGGAGTGCTCAATCCTAGTGGCTCATGAAGTTTAGGTGGCAGTGTTGGTTTCATTTCGATGGTTTAAAGACTAGAGTGATGCAGTGCAAGTAGTGATCCGATTTTAAGTTTGTGGTGGTTAGTTGGCCGTAAGGGCATGGGCGATTTTAGGGTAACACGTGAAACCCTTGTGAACAATGTCCAAGTTTGGCAACATGTATTTGGGTTGGAGGAGTAGTCCTTGGTATGCATTGGAGTACATCAGTGAGTTAGACCACAATACGATGAAGTTTGGAGAATCTTAGCAATGGTGAGACTTGTGATGCATAATGCTATGGTTGGGAATGTCTAGTCTTCGAGAACGTGTATGTGACGTGAAATGGTGATCATGGAGGGATAGTCGATGATCAATAATGGAGTGGTTGACTCCAGCTTTGGTGATTAATTTCAGGTAAGAATTTGTGTCGTGTTAAATGATGAACCGTTTTAGATTGGTCAAGTCCGATATGAGTATAATTCGATGAATATGGATGATTCAAATATTTGTGAAATATTGGTATTCAGAAGTTAAGCCTGATGAAAACAGAGGCATGTTAATATCCTTGAGTCACATCGTCTTGAAAGAGCGATCAGGATCACAAAATTAAGAAAGATACAATGTGGACCGAGCGATTAGCAAAATGTAGTGATAGATATTAAGATTAAAGGAAGGTTTGGTGTGACTTGAGACGAATTTTGGGAACAAAATTCCCAAAATAGGGGAAAGTTGTAAGGACCTGATACCTGTTTATTTTGTTCCTTCATATTTTTGGTAAGAGAAGAGACCGAATTAAGTTTGCGTATGGGCACTATAAAATTTTAATCGTTCACGGTGGAATTAATAATATGTGAAGGTGAAATTAAAGTACACGGTGATGAATGGTATGGTTATGGTTGTCTTAATGGAAAGATTCAAGTATTAAAATGTGAGAAAAGTTGGAGGATTGAGTGAAAATTAAAGTAAATTCCGTAGAATTCAGTTTAGGGGTCACTGCTCGAGCGGTGGTCTGTCCGCTCGAGCGGACTATCAAGAAATGCTTAGACAATTCTAGAACATTGGAGAAAGGTTGGGAGTATGTATATAGAGAGAGAGAGCCCTCCAGCCCACGTGAGACACCCCTCTCTCATTTCTCTTCTCCTCTTCTTCCTTTTAGAGAAAGAAACCCATGTTCCACCAGAAAACCTAACCCTCCACCGTGGAAATTGAAGGATTGAAGCTAGATCGAGAGCAACCGAGCATGGAAATCAAGCTTTGGAGCAAGGAGGTGGGAAATAGAGCATCAAGGAGGCAAGAACATCCAACCTCAAAACCCTAGGAGGGAGAAATTGGAGAGATCTCAAGCTTTTAGGCAATTTGAGGTAGAATCTAGATTCGCTCATGTATGTGCTGATTTGAGTTGACATTTTGATTATGTGAGTAAAATATAATAGATTTCATACATGATTTGGAGAATTGACAGGGTTATGTGTGAATTGAGTTGGGTTCTCATGAAAATTGGGATTTTAGGGAAATAATAAACCATGATTTTGGAAAATTGTTGCATAAAAAGGGTTTATGATACTTGAACTCTATGTTTTTAAGTGGGAAGTAGAGATTTGAAGCATGTTTGTGAGTGTTTATGAGTTTTGGGAGTTGGGAATTCAAACCAGGGGAGTTTTGGGATATTTCTCAGGGGACAGTGCGCTCGAGCGGTGCCTTGTCCGCTCGAGCGGGCAACTGGCAGAGAGTTGGGTGCTCGAGCACTCGACGTTCGCTCGAGCGGACTGACTGCGCATGGCTTACTTTTTTTGATCATATCTCCCTCATCTGAACTCCAAATAAGGTCATTGTCATAATCAAATCGAAGCCCCAGAAATCCTCTTTCCAACAAGACTACTCTCACAAGAAAATTCTTTTTGTAGAAAAAGTTATGATTAAAGATGTGAGGGTATGTCAAATTTTTTAAACCATTTTCCACTCGTTTTTTGCCAAATATTTTTGAAAAAGGATATTTTCATTAATTTTGAACCTTTTCATCAAAGTTCTTGTCCCTTGGGCAATGGATATACCTATTTCACTACACCTGGGTTGGGATGCAAGTATCATACCGATTGGCTAGGTTTGCGAAAAAATGAGTTTTCGACATGTAATTAAAGTTTTAAGAACAAGTATGGGTATGGATAATTGTGAGTTATGTAGTGACATTGTTATCATTTAAGATTTTAAGTATTAGAAAGAAAACATGTATTTTAACTTGTATATATATAGGCATATGATGGGTGCATTCCATTTTCTTCATACGACATGATTTCAAATGAATTCAATTTGGTGTTATTGGTGCTTTATGAAATTAATAAAAGAAATGTGAAATATGATTAATGAAAGGTTGTGTATTGGAGCTTATAATGCAATTGATTTGAAAAGAGAAATTGAATACTGAAACAGGATGTGACTTGACAATGAAATGGGAAAGTTAAAATTGGAATTGAAACGATAATGTGTGAAAATGATTGGGAGAGGAATCGGTTGTCGATTGGACTCCCGGATTCTTTTTTTTTTGTGAAAATGAACAAGTAACAAACCGTATGGATTGATGTGGAATAAGTTGGGCTAGCGGCTCCACGGTGAAAGACCGAAAACTTACGCAAGATGGGGACCACAAGCCCACGGGTTATCCCCCGAAATGTGGTGTTGTATGTTATGAGTTATAGAGCTACTATTACCAAATGGCTTCGCGTAGCCTATTGGGAATTAATAGGGATGGGTTTTTATAAGCTGCACCCGATACTAGTTCATTAATTGTGATTGTGTCGTGGAGAGTTATAGAGCTATTTATTACCTAATGACTTCGCGTAGCCTATTAGGAATTAATAGGGAGGAGTTTCTATAAGTTGCACCCGATACCAATTCATTAGATGTGATACGATTTTGTGATAAACCAGGTAATGAAAATGTGACACGATTTGTTTTTGAAAAATTGGATAATGGAATGGTGATGTGGATAATATGAATGGATAAATGGGAACAAATCGGCATGCGTGAGTGTGTGCATGTGAAGAAATAATGAATTGGTGAAAATTTGCATTTTATTTCGGTTGCACCCATCACACCTCATAAATCATGCATTATATATGAGTTAATCTATATCCTACGAGTTTCGGCTCACATATGTTTACCAAACTATTTTAGGTTTTAAAGACTAAAGACAATACCAGAACAAGGGATGCTTTAGGAAAGACTAGAAGGAAGATGTAGTATTTATTTATATATTTTTTGGAATTAAAAATTATTTATTTATATTTTGCATTATGATTGTATATAAACCTGAATGAAGGACTGTAATTATAGATATTATGGTTGCAAATGAACTCTTGAGATTTCAAGCATTTGTTTTAAATTTGATACGTGCAAGAATATGGTTGTTTAAAGAAATTTTTTTATACAACCATAACTCAAATTCTATGGTGAATGAAAGTCGTAGATGATGATCCTTTGGAGGAACAGTTTAGGGTTGGTTCACGGGTCCCCAGGGTTTGGGGTGTGACACCATATAATTAATACCGCTATTCAACCTATCGGGACTATAGACCCATAAAAGATCGAACCCTCTAATAAATCGAAATAACGAATATTAAATATAAGCAAATAAAAATTATTTTGGAATTAAGAGTATAAGCACTCATAATAACCTTGGGGTGTGAATTAATTTATATAGTTGGTATAAAATTAATTATCCCAATGTGATTCTGTTCTATACACACAAAGTGTACTAGCACAGCGAGTCAGAACAATAGACGACGCTATTATCTGTTCCATGTAACTAAGACAAACTTACTAAAACTATGTTCTACAGTCGTAATGATGGTTTGTCCATTTCCATCGAAATTGTGAACAACTTATATTCAGCAAGAACGTGTAATCTAATCTTTTGTGTGCAAGCCATACTCTACACACCAGATTAAATACTGTACAGATAAAGGACATTAATGCATTACTATAAGTTTAATAAAACTTATAGTATAAGAATCATGCGCTCCAATGACGAAAGTATAAAAATCATGCTTAAAGATACTCCCAAGCAAGTAGAATCATGAATATGGCTCAAAACCTAAGAAAACCTCCAAATAATATCCAGGCCGTGATTTTTATGTCACGACCGTGACCTTTTTGCAAACCCTAAACCAGGTCGTGACTTCCTTTGTCACGGTCGCAACTTTTGATCCTAGCCACAACTTTTAAAAGTCACGACTATCGTTTTCTTCACCATAAAGGTAGCGACCGTCCCTGTGGAAAAGTAAAAAGGTAGCGGCCGTCATTATTATCCATTTTGGATAGATGGCAGCATCCCAAAGGGGATCTTTGTTGCTCGCCTTACCTATAAATAGGCAGCATTTTCAAGCAGAACAGGAGGAAGAAGAACCTGGAGGCCCAAACTCTACCGAAATACACCCCCACATGATAATCTCCCATCCATTCTACACTTCTCAAGCCTTGTTCGTGATCTTGGTTGCAGTGAAAGAGTTCGTAGAGCTCGTATTGGCTTGGAGATAGCCTATTCTCATCCCCGAAGGGCCATTTAAGGTGGATATTAACACGAGGTAACCTTAGGAACCCGCGACTCTTCTATAAACCCTTATTTTCTTTCCTCAGTGTGTCGTGGATAAGGTTTCCATTATTTTTATCATTTATTCATCATTTATTTTTATCTAAGCATTATTCCTTCAAGTTTTCATTATAAACAGTATATCGTAGCTCTTTGTTTCGTATATTACAGTCGTTTTTATTTCGTTTTGATGCTCATTAGCACACTGAGCACTTTTAAAACTTTTTGAGGTTCTAGAACATGACGGCCAGGACCCTCTCATGTCACGGCTGTATATTTTGTTAAACCTACAGTCACAACTGTGAACTTTATGCACATGGCCGATATATTTGTGCCTTAGTTACTCACGGCCGTAACATTCTATTGTTATGGCCATGACATCTGTTTAGAGGCTAAAAACATAAAAACTCCCTTTAAAACTCTCTGATGTTTGTTTATTTTAATGTTTTATCCCTTTTTATTACTCTATTTAGCATTTTCTCTTTTATGTACCTTAGTTTATCTTCTTGTTGGGTAATGAATGGTTGATCTGGTCTAGATCAAATGGGTTGTGATCTCTACTCTATACACCTCTATTTTCATGTGTTCTGTAGTTGTAACAACATGACAATCGCGTCCTTCCAATGTTAAGGCCGTGTGTTTTATTAAACTTATAGTAATGATCGCCTGTTCATTTATAATGGCCGCATGTTTCTCTACATATGTGTCACGGTCGCCATATCCTCTTACTATGGCCGTGAGATTTTATGAAGCTAGTCACATGAAAAGTGTGTTTTAAGTATTCTGTTCATTTTTTTTATTATGTGTATTCTGTTTAGAGTTATTGCTTGTATAGAAGATGAAGGACGGTGGATATAACCTAGAATCAATAGGTTATGGTCTTTGTCCTACACATCCTATTCATGAGATTCTTTTCTAAGCATTGTGCAATGTTTATACCCTTTCTGTACCCTTAAAAACCATGGCCGTGACTTTTCTTTGTTACGGCTGTGAGATTTTTCATTCTGTTCTTCGTGGTAACCTTATATTTATCACGGCCGCATGTTTTGTGACTATTTTTGTCACGGCTGCTATACTTGTTGCTATGGCTATGAGTTTTCTGCATGTTCAGTAGCTTAAATGTGTTGTTTAAGTCTCTCATGTTTATCCTGGATAGTTTGTTCATAGCATGTTAGGGGCAGAAACATTGTTGCATGACCCTTAGACGTTTATTAGTTCATTTTATCGCTTATTCGCATGTTTTTAACTTTGCTTTGCTCAAACAATACGTGTGACATATCTAAAAATAATAACCAAGTTGCATGACCCTAGAAACCATAGTTAGGATTTTGTTTCTTTTTTTTATTTTGTTTAAACTTTCTTTAACCTCTTGTTCTGTATAGGTTACATTTAAAAAGTTTACAACAAGAATCCATATTGACAAAGTAGAGGCCAACCTTACGATTGGAAAAAAGAGTGCCTAACACCTTTCCTTTTCGAACCTTATCCCCCGAACTCTCTTTTTCTCTAGTTACATTTTTCAAAAGACCTGCAGCCTTCTTTTTATTTTCTTGATTTTTCTCAAAAATCAAGTGGTGACTCAATTTTTATAAAAAATGATACTCAGATATCTTGAATTTTCTTGTTTTGAAAAGAAAAGAATATTTTTTTTAAAAAAAAATTGATATCAGGTGAATCCCACGAGACCAAAACACCCACACATGTCATGATTGCTAGTCATCATATAATCATTCTAAATTATTTTTCACCCAATTCAAATCAATTAAAACATGTAATTCGAATCTCACCACAAGAGCATACTTAATTACACACTTATCAACTCAACGGTCAATTTTAAGTACTAATTTTAAAAAATACAACGGTATTTTGGGATACTTAGATTTGGAGTTAGATTCTGATTTTTTTTTCTTCACAATTTAGATAAAAATATTCTCTACAATTTTTATGTTTAACACTAAGTCCAAATCCTAAGACAACTAGGTGAATTAATTCATAAAAGTGAAAATAGTTTAGCATTATACAGAAAAATTATAGAAACACGGTCTTAGTTGGTCTCAGTTTTGGGGTATCAATTTAAGTCTAAACGAGTCCAATTTTGAATATGTTTTAGTTTAACATGTCCTCTACATGTCTCATGAATAGTGGTCAGGGTAGTTATTTGGAAAAAGTTAGAGAAATAAGTCATTTTATAAAATGTGTTCCGGTAGTATTAAACATACAGTAGAAAAAGTTTTTAACAGAGAGTTTAAAAATGATTTGGGGGACCATCCATGGGTTTTTGTAAGGACCCGGTTCAAACCATAGTATTAGTAACAGTTAGTCCACGAGATCATAGGCCGTTAAAAAGGATAGAAACCCTAACCTAACTCGAAACCCTAATTCGATCTGAAAACTCTAAGAAGATTTAATACTCAAGAGGCAAAATCCTAACACCCCAAGAAAACTCCTAACATTCTAAATTAAGTAGTTAACATGGAATACTAAATTAAAAATAAAAAATTCTCATAAAAATGTTAAAATAACCAAAATACCCTGGGTACACCAAAAAGTCTTTTAAAAAATTTAAAATTTAACACATGAACACCCTAAATTAAAGATTTAAATATAATTAAATTGTAAAAGACAAAATAACAATAAAATGAAAAGAATGCCCCTTAGTGGCCGGCTACCTAGGAATTTGTGTGAGACCTTGACCCGTTTTCTTTTTCGGCATTTTTAGATGCGCGTTACGTGTTTTTGTTTGAGCATATTTTTATTACTTTTGATGCGTGATCGGGCTTAAATATGCATGCGGAGTAGGTTCCTGGGGCCGTGGGTCGCTGTGGCACGAATCTCGAAAATTTTAAAAGATATGGATCTCGAAAATTTTAAATTTTTCATAAAGATATTTTCTAAAGCTTAACTCCTAAGTTTCTCATTTTTCTCTCTGCCTTCTCTCTAAGTTCTCGAGGGCCCGGGGCTCAATTTTCAACGATCCAACAATGGATCCTTGGAATTGGCGTAGTGGGCTACGCAACCATCCGATCAGAATTTGATTCTGGCAAAACTCAATTTTGCACGTGGATCGAGGTGTCGAGTTTTTAACTCACCGAGGTAGGATTCTAGACCTGTATGTTGTATAAGGGTG